>JAAQRG010296411.1:7500-10373 GCA_011634625.1 Babylonia areolata
TAAATCAATAAATCTTAATTATTTAAAGTGCATGCTGTAACACGAGGCCTCGGTTTATCGTCTCATCCGAATGACTAGCGTCCGGACCACCATTCAAGGTCGGGGAGGAGAGGTTGCGGGGGGTGGGTGAGGAGAAAATACCGGTGACGAAGTTGGGATTTGACCCCGCGCGCTCAGATTCTCTCGCTTCATTGGCGGATGTGTTGTTACCACAAGGCTTCCCGGCGCTGCCGCGGTCTGAATCGGTCATCGATTCGATCCCTCTCATCCTCAATTTCAGTGACCGAGTCTTCAAAATTAACCCAGCTGAATGAATGCTCTCTCTGTGTGTGTGCGTGTGCGTGTGCGTGTGTGTGTGTGTGTGCACGCGCCCGTATTCAGATTTCGGTCGCATGGACGTGTTGTGAGCGGTTTTGGGAACACAAGGGAAGTAATCCAGTTTTTGTGTGCCTAATAAAGTTCG
Source organism: Babylonia areolata (assembly GCA_011634625.1). Taxonomy (NCBI): domain Eukaryota; kingdom Metazoa; phylum Mollusca; class Gastropoda; order Neogastropoda; family Buccinidae; genus Babylonia; species Babylonia areolata. The sequence continues at coordinate 7,964 of JAAQRG010296411.1, forward strand.
TCATTGGCTATTGTCCCTTTTACTCTTCTTCTTCCTTTTCCTCTTACCTTCTTCTTATCATCACCATCATCATCAATATTGTCTTTTACGATATATCTTTTTATTTGTTCTTTTACATTTTTCCACTGTGCATGGAGCATACGAAATTAGAACGTTTGCAGAAACCGTCTGGATTTTTATTTATTTATTTATTTATTTTTTTTGCTGCCCCATCATCTGCACTGTTTCAGTGGCATTACTCTCACGCCGCTCATTCCCAGTCCCCCAAACACAGCTACACCCAGGTTCGTCTGTCGAAGTCGGCAGTCCACTGGGAACCATCGATGTTAGATCGCCAGAAGGACACAGACCAGAGGAGTCCCTGCACGGCTGCTGAAGTGTCAGTTCGGTGGTGTTCGGCATTAACGTTTGGATTTCTAACTTACTCGCAGTGTGACCAGCACTGTGGTTGGCAGGTGGTGGTGAAATCTTTTTCGTGAGGTCCCGCTATCGTCCAGCACTGGCAAGATCGATTGGTGATCTCTTTTGCAGCGGTGAGTTCGATTCTTCGTCAAACAACGTGAATAATCAAGCGCCTTCAGTAGTTTGCGGTCAAACACACACACACAGACATACAAACGCACACAGACAGACAGACACACACACACACACACACAGACATACAAACACACACACACACACGCGCGCGCGCGCACACACACACAGACACACAATACACATATACTACACACACTCACACACACATTACAGGCACACACGCGCACACATACTCACACACAAACACACACTCACACACACACACACACATTACAGAAACACACGCATACACACACACACACACACACACACACATTACAGACACAAACGCGCACGCATATTCACACACACACACACAGATGCATACACACACACACACACACACACACACACACATTACAGACACACACGCGCACACATACTCACACATACACACACGCACACACACATTACAGACACACACACACACACATTTACATACACAAACAGAAGCAAATGTGGGAGGAAAAACAAGGGACGGTAGACAGAGACATAATCATAGAGTCAGAAGTAATGCATAGACAGCGGTAGACAGAGACATAATCATCGAGTCAGAAGTAATGCATAGACAGCGGTAGACAGAGACATAGTCATAGAGTCAGAAGTAATGCATAGACAGCGGTAGACAGAGACATAATCATAGAGTCAGAAGTAATGCATAGACAGCGGTAGACAGAGACATAATCATCGAGTCAGAAGTAATGCATAGACAGCGGTAGACAGAGACATAGTCATAGAGTCAGAAGTAATGCATAGACAGCGGTAGACAGAGACATAATCATAGAGTCAGAAGTAATGCATAGACAGCGGTAGACAGAGACATAATCATCGAGTCAGAAGTAATGCATAGACAGCGGTAGACAGAGACATAGTCATAGAGTCAGAAGTAATGCATAGACAGCGGTAGACAGAGACATAATCATAGAGTCAGAAGTAATGCATAGACAGCGGTAGACAGAGACATAATCATAGAGTCAGAAGTACTGCATAGACAGCGGTAGACAGAGACATGATTAAAGAGTCAGAAGTAATGCATAGACAGCGGTAGACAGAAACATAATCATAGAGTCAGAAGTAATGCATAGACAGCGGTAGACAGAGACATGATTAAAGAGTCAGAAGTAATGCATAGACAGCGGTAGACAGAGACATAATCATCGAGTCAGAAGTAATGCATAGACAGCGGTAGACAGAGACATAATTATAGAGTCAGAAGTACTGCACAGACAGCGGTAGACAGAGACATAATCATCGAGTCAGAAGTAATGCATAGACAGCGGTAGACAGAGACATAATCATAGTCAGAAGTAATGCACAGACAGCGGTAGACAGAAACATAATCATAGAGTCAGAAGTAATGCATAGACAGCGGTAGACAGAGACATAATCATAGAGTCAGAAGTAATGCATAGACAGCGGTAGACAGAGACATAATCATAGAGTCAGAAGTACTGCATAGACAGCGGTAGACAGAGACATGATTAAAGAGTCAGAAGTAATGCATAGACAGCGGTAGACAGAAACATAATCATAGAGTCAGAAGTAATGCATAGACAGCGGTAGACAGAGACATGATTAAAGAGTCAGAAGTAATGCATAGACAGCGGTAGACAGAGACATAATCATCGAGTCAGAAGTAATGCATAGACAGCGGTAGACAGAGACATAATTATAGAGTCAGAAGTACTGCACAGACAGCGGTAGACAGAGACATAATCATCGAGTCAGAAGTAATGCATAGACAGCGGTAGACAGAGACATAATCATAGTCAGAAGTAATGCACAGACAGCGGTAGACAGAAACATAATCATAGAGTCAGAAGTAATGCATAGA
>JAAQRG010296412.1:0-10373 GCA_011634625.1 Babylonia areolata
GGGGGGGGGGCGGAGACTGGGGTGTGGGTTAAGGATGAGGAAGAATGACGTTCATGAATATATATAGGATGGATCATGCTTCGGGTCATGGTGAACCAGAAGGGTTCAATTTCCCTCCCAATGAAGATGAGTATCTTGCCCTATGACTATTGTGCATATTGCTGCACATCACAAAGACAGGTCTGTAAATATGATAATGTGTTTGGAATGTGTACACGCGGGGCGAAACTAAAAACTGACTTGAGATGAAAAGTTGTTACTAATCAAAACAAATCTCTTCTGGAAAAAGTATTATGTGGGTCACAACGTTTCAGTCATAAATACGCATTCTTGTTTCCTTTGCCAAGTTCTCTCTCTCTCTCTGTCTCTCTGTCTCTGTCTCTGTCTCTCTCTGTGTTTTTTCTTCTTCTTTTTCTTTTGAAAAGGTGGAGTAGGTTAATTCTGGAATTTTACAAAGCAAAAGTCTGTTCGATACCTTCTACATGAAGTGACTAATTGTGTCCATGATGTAGGTCATCCCCCCCCCTCCATTCACAGCCATTTGTGTCTATAATTTGTGTAGATTAGCATGCAGGCCGGTTGAAATGCACTCCATTTTTTTCTGGGTTCTCTCTCAATAATGTACCAAATTCAAAGTCAGTGATGGCAATGAAGCAGGGAAAATATGTGACGATGGGGGTGAAAAAAAAGGACAACTATATAAAACGGAAATAGCAACAAAAACATAGACAACAATAACAGCAATATCAACAACACACATACACGCACACACATGCGCACGCGTGCGTGCACGCAAGCACGCATATACGCACATACACACGCACGCGAACACACACACACACACACACACACACACACACACACACACACACACAGAGGGAGAGAGGGGGAGAGAGAGAGAGAGAGAGAGATGAACACCACAACAACAACAAACAGCACACTGCCACTCAGAGAGAGAGAGAGAGACTGGCCAGGAAAACAGTACAGTGTGCAGTGATGACAGCTGCAGATGTGGGGATATGACTCAACAGCTATGGAATTCAGTCCCTGGCGGGGAACCCAGCGTGCGACAGATGACCCATTGTTGTGTTGGCGATTGTATCTCCTCCTCCCCCCCCCCCCCGCACTCCCCCACCTGTTCACCCTACATCCTCCCAGCCTGGTTTGAGTTACGAACATTGTGCGTTGCGACATGTTTGGCAGAAAACACCATGCTGGCAAGAAAACAGTCAAGCTAAGGTGTGTAACCAGACTATAATTTATTCATCAGACACGTAGGTCATTGATATAACCCACACTTCAAGCCATGGTGTTAACCCAAAGCTACATATACTTACATAATTATATATTATATGTAGGTATTACTATTATATATGGGGTCTTTCGGTATCGAGGCACTTTAGCATCCTAAATTCAGTTCCAGAATTTAGGATGCTAAATTGCGATTCGTTTCGTTAATTCCGTCCCACTTTAGCATTACCGGGTCTTTGATACAACACACTGTTACAGTCCTTAGAAACGAATGATCAACGAGTTCATAGCTCATCATCGGTGTTTAGGAAGTGCATTGTTGTGTTATCTCTGAAGTTACCACGACACTCAGATAGGTAACACGTGAGAGAATGTTGATGTCCTTGAGTGTTGTTGACAGTGTCGTCAAACGTGAACCGCCGGAACATAGGTGATTAGGAAGTGCATTGTTGTGTTATCTCTGAAGTTCGTGAACGACATTGACGCCAGCAGGATTTAACAAAAACAACTTGTAGATAGTATATGTATCCTTAGTTTATCCGGCACGACTAAACTCTAGCCTGGGATAAGAAAACATTGATAAACGATGAAATCTGCTCCACTGATGGTATATTCTTCATCACATATCTTTCTTTCCAAGGAGCATAAAATAGCAATAGTTAATTGTGAGATTCAAAATACTCCATGAAACCTTAAATCTAAACGACGTGTGCAGTATAAAACAAATTTTGGTAATCATAATATATCCCGCATCATTACCTATTCATTAATTCTCAGTTCTGTTTTTCGGTGAATTCGGTTCATCCGGGATAGTAAAGTTCAAATAACATAATTCTACTGAGCTATTTGAATTTACTCATGCAAGCGACAACACACGCAGACATGAAAAGAAGACAGAGCTATGTATCCGTTTTTGTATGGGTTGAAAACAGGAAATTCTTTCATATTCTGTGTTAAAAAAAAAAGAAAAAAAAGAAGAAGAAAAGAAATAGATCCTTATGGGTTCTCGTGACATTTACAGGGGTAAGAGGGGTGAGGCTTGCGCGCTCGCACACACACACGCACGCACGTACGCACGCACGCACGCACGCACGCACACACACACACACACACACACACACACACACACACACACAGATGAGGCACTTGAACATGAAGTCGCAAGCTAGTGCCAGTGGGCCAGACGCCATCCACGTTGTCTCAGACAGAGACACGTGACCAATAATACCCTCATTCTCCACAGACACGCACCTGATCGTCTAACTCTTAAGCCCTAGCTTAAAGCGCTCTGAAACCGTCTGAGGACGTTAGCGGATCAAAAGACATACACTGATCCATTCCGTCGAAGAGAGACTCTCCCCCCTTCCCCATTCCTTTCTGTCTGTCTGTCTGTATCTGTCTGCATGTCTGTCTGTCTGTCTCCTCCTTATCCTCCTCTTCTCTTCCCCGTCCCACCCGTCTTTCTCACTTTCTCTCTCTCTCTGTCTCTCTCTCTTTCGCACACACACACACACACACACACACACACACACACACACGCACACGCTTCGAGGTAAGCAAAAACAACGATTCAATTCAGAAGCCCTACTGGAGGCTGCTGCCCTTTTACAAGGGTTTCGTGCGGAAATGCCACCCGTTACAATGAACGTTCATGAAGGAACCGGAACTAATTCGGTGCTGACATTTTCACATCTGTCAGTGTTACGACTCTGCAGTTCAATAGTAATTTTTCAGTTCTCGAGCTGTATCAGCATGCTTCTTAACTAAGGCCGTATGTGGACACGCGCATTATAATTGATTATAGAAATTACGGAGAGCATGGCAGCAGGATCAAAGATTATTTCGTCGTTTTTTACACGGAGAATGTGTCATCGTTTTTTTGCTGTGGGTTTTGAAATTGTTTTATTTATTCATTTATGTACTTTTAAAATCAGTTCTAAAGTCTAGCTGTTTCATGTTGAAATTGTTTTATTTATTCAATTGTTTACTTTTAAAATCATTTCTAAAGTCTAGCTGTTTCAAGACCTTGTGAGCTTTAACTGGTAACCACAGTGCTTTGCGAATTGATAAAAAAAAAAAGATGAAATCTTTCTCTGCAAACACGCTATTACATAATTTAGAACTTTTGGAAACATGCACAACAAATTATCAATTCCCCCATACTTCAGGAACATATACATATAAAAGAAAAAGTCTGAGGGATTTGAGTGGACTTTTAATTTGTTTTAAATACAGGATAGTGCAGTCGATACCGTATGTGTGTGTGTGTGTGCGTGTTTCCATTTGGGTCAGTAATCCCATTCCCCTTTTCTCTATGTTCTGAACCATTTCGTTACGACCGTCGATATTTTTGCTCGAGCATTGCCGCGTTTGCTCTTAATCACAGACAGACGCGCCCCTTAATTCCAGTTCTTTCGAAGAGCGGGCCAAAGAAAAGATTTTGACATAGAATCGAAAGCTTTTTTTCAAAACCAGTAAATATTACATGCAATCTACGATTCTATGAGAAATTACTTTCGTGTGTTGCTGCTGAAAGAGTGCAAATATGTTCGATCCCATTGACTGAATATGTCCAGTTTTCTATTGATTTCTCCAATGAAATAGAATAAAAATTTAAAAAAAAGCAATGCGTTGAAGAAATTAATAACGAAGAAACTGTTGACAGTTTGGCATGATGATTCTTCAGTAAGCTTAATTTTGTGGTTTGTTTGCAAGTGTGCGTTTGTGTGTGTGTGTTTGTGTGTGTGTGTGTGTGTGTGTGTGTGTGTGTGTGTGTGAGAGAGAGAGGGAGAGAGAGAGAGAGAGAGAGAGAGAGATGCTTCAGGTCTACCGCAATTCTGGTGGGAGAGGGGATAAAGGATTGTCGGAGGTGAAATTGATCGATGTGAGGAGCACAGTAGCGGGAAAAATAAGACATTTGTGTTGGCGAAGGACTGTCAGTGATGGGAATTAAATTATGGACCGTGTGTTTCTTCTCTCCTCCATTCTTTTCTCGTTCGAGTGCTCGCTCACTTGTTCGGTCTGTGTGTGTGTGTGTGTGTGTGTGTGTGTGTGTTTGCGTGCGTGCGTGCGTGCGTGTGTGCGTGCGCAAAAGAGTAGAATTTTGGACGTGAAATACATTGCCATGCACGCAGTGCACAGCATGACACTTTTGTTCATGCTATTTTAAGAAGACTTCGTGGGTAATATATCAAGTGCTTACACTTCAAGCCCGTTTTTTTTAAATTTTATATTATTTAATTATTTATTAATTTTTAATGGAGTCAAGATTAAAGTGGCAACAGCTGTTAATGGAGCCCCGTAAAAGGTTGGAGAGAGGCCTTTATAGTCCACACTTCCCCCAGACAGCACCACTGCAACCCCCCCCCCCTCCCCCGCCCCCCACCACGAACAACCACACACACATTCTCTCTCACGCACGTACACTCACACACACATCATGACAGACTCCAGACACTGGAAGTTTCAGTCATACACCCCCCCCCTCTCTCTCTCTCTGTGTGTGTGTGTGTCTGTCCTGCCCCTTCCTTCCCCCATCCAGCCGCCAGCAGACGCATTGTGGAGCAGAAGAAAGCGCAGACGGACAGTAAAACACTGCGGGCAAGCCATAAACTGATGTAATAGGAAACAAGATGGCCTCCCCAATCGGTACTGACTGCTGTGAAATACGTAATTATCATTAATACCGAAATCAGTGCGGGAAAAAACTCATACCAAAGTAAATAAAAACGAACAAACAAAAAACAAAACAAAAAACAAAAAAAACGTGAAGAAGGGGGGTGAAAAGGAGAGGGGGGCTTAGGATAAATGGGGTGCCATCCTATGAAGTATCAACGCCCATAATTTCTGGTCTTGCTATCTCGGCACTCTGTGGCCAAGGGTAAAGGGGATGGGGAAAGGGAGAGATGGTAGAAAAGGGGTGGGGGTGGGGGGTGAAGGGGGTTTACAGCCTGTCCGAGGAAGGAGTTCATTTAGTGTATTGGTAAGAAGAGAAGGGGGAAGGAAGGAGAGGATGGGGGATAGGAGTAGGAGGGTCTGTCAGTAAGCAACGTGTGCTGCAAAATCTCCACCATTGGTGCCTGACACACTATAACACAATGGAACAGACATTGATTTGAGACAATGCGAGATGATTATATATCATCATCTTTAAAGCTCCTCAAACCGCTTTGTATTGAATGTAAATTAATAAACTTGCTGGCACCAGTGATAATAGAAGAAAGTGTGCGTGTGTGTGTGCGCGCGCGTGTAAATGTGTGCGTGCGTACGTGCGTGCGTGTGTGTGTGTGTGTGTGTGTGTGTGTGTGTGTGTGTGATTCATTTCAAGGTGTGACATTCTATAAAGTTTATATTCGTGACGATCAAAATACATTCAGCAGGTAGTTGACCTTAGCATCTTCAGTTTCGTTTTTGCACGCCCGACGCCCAATGATGCACAAGGGCGGGGTTTTGCAGCGTTCCTGGTGTTGTCGAACCCAGTGCAGTGCACCCGGATTTTTTGTGTTTTTTTCCCCCCAACGGATCAAGATCCAGTTGGGCTGCGGATCATCTCGACATCTTGTTGACGTGAGGCATATCTGGAGCTGACTATGTTCTTCAGTTCAGATGATCCTTAGTAGCGTCATTAAAGAATTACAGCTAACAGCAGTTATTATTGTAAAGCAGTTCAGCCGACAGTTGCTCAGTCGTTCAATTTTGGCACTCGAGTAACAAATCATGGAAATTTTTTAAAGTAAAGACAACAACAACAAAAAACAAAAATAACAATAAAAACAAACAAACAAACAAAAACAACCCAGTACGGGAAGATTTCAGGTTAGAAACTGGACGTGGGCATTTTGCAATCGTTTAAAATCAGTGCTGTTCATTATATTTTGGTTCCTCCTTCTTCTTCTTATTTAATATGCACGTATCAATGAAACAGAATGAACAAGACAAATGATATGTATTGTAATTAGTGTTGTGTTTGTTTTTCCTCTGTCGTAAAGTACTATTGTGTTCTAAGTTGTTTCTTTCCCACTGACGTCATATTGAGCAGTAGTGCTCCAGACCCTCTTCGGAACTTGTGTATTTTATGTAATCCTTTTTGAATGGCCCGAAATATATTTTTATTGCAATATTTGTTGATGTTGTCCTGGGCATATGACTCACTCTCTCTCCCTATCTCTCTCTCTCTCTGTGCGTGTGTGTTTGCAAGGTAGCATTCAGTTGTGTTACGTGTTTGGTCTAGATGAAATTTGAATACTTTTGATAGACGAGAAGAGAACAGAACATGTCTCAGTTACCAAGTGTACAGGGATCACACGGAATATTGGTGGGTGGAGGGGAGGCAGGGAGTGTGGGGACAGATAGTGCATAAGTACAGACAAATTAAATGTGACATCAAATGGAAACACACATGACGACTCGTATCGAACTCGAACGGTACCACAGTCCCGAGGTAATTCTTGTCACCCTTAGAAGAGAGGAGTTTGCTCTGGTCTGACCACGGTATGTTGGGTGTCGCGTACATCGTGGGTGGTGGTGAACGTGTTGCAGGTCGGAAGGAGGAAGGGGTTGGAGGGGAGGAGGAGGAGGAGGAAAAGCGAGACAACCGGTGGATCGTTCCCCCGGCCTCAATGGGGATGATGCGTGCGTACGGCGGTTCCTTTCCACGGTTGCTGTTGTTGCTGCTGCCACTGCTGCTGCCATAGCCCCGGCGCTCAGAGCGAGCAAACTCACACACACACACACACCACGGACTTTGCTCTTGCCCTACTTGTTGTGACGGATATGGGGGGCAGTGTTGTGGTGGTTGTTTCGGGAATGCGAGACTGACGACAAGGCAGCGGAGGAACTGGATTATCTTCGACCGGAGTCGACGACGACGGAGAGACGGGGAGTGTGGAGGTGGAGGTGGAGGGGGCAGTGAGTAGCGGAGGTGGTGGTGGGTGAGAAGACGTGGGGACGATGGCCGAGGACAGTAGGCGGCAGTTCCGTCACAGCGACACGGCGTCCGACTCGGTGAGTTTGAATGAGTGAGTGAGTGGTGGGGCGTGTGATGGTGATGGTGGTGGTGGTCGATGTGTGTGTTCGTGCGTGCACGTATGGTGTGTTGTGCGCGTGCGCGATCAGTGTGTGTGTGTGTGTGTGAGTGTGTGCATGCAAATGTAAATGTAAACATGTGTATCACTGTTGTTGTTGAGAAAAAACCTCTTTTAAAAATATGCTGGATGCAGCAACTTAAAAGTTAAATTGCTTGGAGGTTTAAAGTGTATTTTATCAGTGTTTGCTTGAAAATAACAATAAACAAGTGATTAGTATTAGACATTTCATTTTATGGAACAAATATATTAAGTTCTTTCGCATATATGATTTAGATATATTGAAGGAAAAAATAGAGTATAAGGAAGAGTGATACACAGTGGAAACTCAAGTGGGCAGATTCAGAAGTAACCCATGAAAATAGCCACAGGAAGACTTGTAATTTTGCATTCAAATAGAAATCTAACAGATTCATGATTCAGTACAGCTGTTTGACAAGCTTTTCTGGCTTTCATTTCTGCAAAATAAGTCTTGCAGTGCAAATTTTGCATTCATTTAAAAATGTAATAGACTCTGGAGCCAGTACAGGGTAGCTCTTTAAAAAAAATCTGTGATGTGTTCTCACATTTGTTTCTGCAAAACAAGCCATGCAGTGCAGTTTTTAACTCATTTCAAACAGGAAATCTGTTTAGCTTGAAGACCTCAAGAACACATTGCAATACACTAACTGGGAAGTTATCAGAGCAGTAATAGTGTGCACAGATCTGTGCATCATAGGATAATAACTACCTTTTAGATGCAGTGCATCAGAGTGCAAGAAAAGATGCATGCATACAGACATTGGTAACATGTTCTTGCACACAGTTTGATATGAAATTTCACCCTCAGATAATTTGTTTGATATGCCTTTATGTCTTAAATGTGATCACAACACCAGTGTTTTTTTGTCTCAGTCTCAACCACTTTGTGACAGACATATTCTTTCACTTAGAGTTTAAATTACCAGTGCAAAACATTTAATACAGAAAGAATATCTAACAAAAATTACCTGGTTAAGCACATATCAACAGCATCTTCATGGAAATCACACTTGTGGTAAAAGTGTGCCTGACAGTGGCTGGGAGTACAGAATGAACAAGACAGGTCCCCAGACTGAACCTAGGAGTGCACCATCCCAAAGGGAACCAAGCAGATTTAACTAGGTCATCAAAGACAGACTGACACCAATGATTTGAATGACTACAGTATCATTTCCAGAACTTAACCCAAATCTAGTAAAAGTCACATTCTTTTCCAGCAGAATGGGAATTGGAATGGTCAAGTGTATCAAAGGCATTTAAGAACTGTACCCTAAATCTAGTAAAAGTTAGATTCAATCTTTTGAGCAGAATGGAATGATGAAGCAAATCAAAGGCTTCGCTAAGGTCTAGCAGAGCAGTTTCTCATTGGTCCTTGTCAAAAAATTAAATTTATTAACAATGGTACTCAGTACTCTGTGTTACAAACATTCTTGAAAGATACATTTCAAAAAGATCATTGAAGAACAGATCAGACTACATTCGTTCCTAGACAACTTTTTAATAAAAAAAAAAATATATATATATTATTATTTTTTTTTTACAGACCTTTGAGATCCTAGAGATACTTTATGCCCAGATTAATATTTGTTTACTTCTCAAAATCTAGCATTCATCTAAAATGACCTTCATTCTTACAAATTATGCAGTCTTATTACAGTCATACATTATTGTATACATGTATCACATTGTATGTGTACCATTTACTTTTAGTGGACACACAATTAGAAACCAAACCCATCTACAACAGTATGTGTCATTGTATGGTAGTAATAGAGGATGCAATAGGCACTGTGGCCTTTTGAGTCATCAATGAATTTATTTATGGATTTACTGTCAGTTGCTGGGATGCATATAAAAACTGAATTTGTTATATTCATTAAAACTTGTGGAACATGTTGGAGGTTCATAACGCCAGTGGACTTTATAATGTCAGCGGACTGCCATTATTTTGTTATACATTCATACTAGGTAGTAATGTTTTATTTTTAGAGTGGTTCATGGAAAATTTACCTGATGTATTCCCAGAATGTAAGGAGTAGAGAAAATGTGCTGAAGACAAAGTCCACAAAACAGTATGTGCCCAAAGTACATTTCACCAGATAAGTGAATGTGCATTAATCTTATGGTATTGAATCACTGGTGGGACGATTTCTTGTGATTCTGTGACGCTAGTCATTCGGATGAGACGATAAACCGAGGTCCCGTGTGCAGCACGCACTTAGTGCACGTAAAAGAACCCATGGCAACAAAAGGGTTGTTCCTGGCAAAATTCTGTAGAAAAATCCATGTCAATAGGAAAAACAAATAAAACTGCATGCTGGAAAAATACAAAAAAAAAAAAAAAAAAGGGTGGCGCTGCAGTATAGCGATGCGCTCTCCCTGGGGAGAGCAGCCCGAATTTCACACAGAGAAAACTGTTGTGATAAAAAGAAATACAAAATACAAATACAAAATACAAAAGATGACTACAAAAGATAATACCTCCCCAAAAATAAAACAAATCATGATAGTATTCATTTAAAATAACAGTAAACGTAAGTAAAGCCATGTCTTCCCTCAAAAAGTGCAGGTTTCATAATTTTATATTTCTTTCTCTCTACCAAATAGGGTTATTGTCTCTCAAACGAATCATTCATCTGCACAAACTGACCACTTTAGCACATGAAGAATTGTAGGTTTGCGTTTGTGTGGTGGCATAAATGTAAGACTCTATACATCAAATAACGATCAGTCCAAACCGGTGTCCTTCCCACTGCATTCAGCGTGGTCACGCAAGTCATGGGGAAAAAAAAAAGAATTAAAAAAAAAAAGAAAAAAAAGTAATCAGCAAGAAAGCTCATTTGGAGGATTCCGTTGTTGACCCCGTTTTTAAAGAAACCGTCATTCGCTGCTTTTACTCTCAAGACTCTTGATTCCGACCCTATCCCCCCCCCACCCCCCATCGCTCCCCCACCCACCCCACAAAAAAAGCAGATCAATGGTCGGCTTGATCATTCCCGGCTTCATTTTTTTTTTTTT
>JAAQRG010296423.1:0-2500 GCA_011634625.1 Babylonia areolata
AAAGAGACGACGTTAACAGCGTTTCACCCCAGTTACCACCATCAAAATATTGCAAGCGGAAGGCTCTTATACTTAAGAGGTGAATGTTGACAAAAGAATACCACAGTTCTGACGACGGAAGCTAAAGGTTGGGTCATTCAGACACCCACTGGACATCCGAGGGGTCTGTGTAGAGGAGAAGAGAGGACTGGCCGTACTGAGCGAGTTAAAAGCCAACTTTAATGATGTTCCAAATCCGGCAGAGACTATCCCTCTCCAGATTGGGTTTTCATGTTGGGTTTACTCCCCCACATGCGGCAGGTAGTACTGGGTTACATGGTTACCAGTAGCAGAGAAGAGCCTCTGACCTGACACACAGTCTGCACTAAACGTGGTATAGATGTCAAAAACTTCTCCTCCAGCGTAGTAAAGAATCACAAAGCGTGACCGTAACGTTAACGTTCATTGCTTTCAGGAGCAATTCGAAGCTTGCTAACCTTCTTTTCCTACTTTGTGCCGACCCCGTCAACTGGAAAATTCTCGAAGTTTGGAAGCACCGTTGCCATTTTCTCATCGCCAGATGTAATGTTGTGTGGCGAGGATCTGTTCAGAACAGAAAATCTGTTGAGCAGACGCATTTCACTGGAGGCATGTCTGTTTACAAGAAATCACCACTTTTTTTTTAAGATAAAATAAAACGGTTACGAACGACGCGCCACCTATTGTCTTAATACGCTACTTCCGGAATTCCATAAACAACTAAAACGTGTGAGACACTACAGAAATAGTTGGAGTAGTAAAAGTAGCAGAATCAGCAGCAGTAGTAGGTAGCTGCTGTTGTTATTGTTGTAGTTATTGATGATGATGTATGATAGTCAGTAGTGTTCCAACTGTGACCATCAGAACAGCAGAGGAGGTAACTGCTGTCCCGACTAGCGATCTGGGCTAGAATTTGATTATAGTGGAGAGGGTCTAGCCCAAGTTACATCCCCACTCTCTCGACTAAGAGGCTTTTAGGACAGTAGGCGTTGGGATGGTTCCAAAAGGCCAACTAGCAACGATAATGATGATGTTATTGTTGTAGTCTTTGAAAAAGATTCGACTCAAATAAAGCACTCATAGGCAAATAAATACACCATGTTCAGCTCTTCTGGCGAAAATGATTTTTTTTACCTGATGGTTTATTTTCTTCTATAAATAAAATTATTCAGTCGTTTAGCTTCTAAGTAGGCTACGTACTTATCATATGCAAGGCTTCTGGCAAACAGCTGAAGATAATTCTCCAGTTTCTTGTGTTATGTTCCGAGGGTCGGTGTGTGAAAGGGAACACAATCGTTAAGTATGTACTTTTTGCAGTCTACTCTTCAAAGCCTCTAAAGGGTACTGAAAAAGACTTATTTTCCATACGATAGTTTGGTTTCGCATATGTATTGAGGACAATTGTTTCAAAATCGTCATAATTATCATGCCTCCAATTTTTGTTTACTTGAAAACTGCGTTGAACAGGTTTAAACATGTTCTTGTCTTTGTCATCGTATATTCAATACGGGCTTTTTATCAGGTAAGGTTCAACTGAAGCAATAAATAATCCTAACAATTTTATATGTTGAAAGCATACGTGGTGTAGCGTGTATGGATCAGTCCGCACGCTTGGACGCCTCCTTCAAACTGAAAGCTTTGTACTGAATTGTCCATTATTTCAAAGAATCTGTTCTGGCTTAGTATCATCCAAATCAAATCAAATCAAATCAAAAACACTTTATTAATCCACATGTAAATTAAATTGTGCAATCACAGGCTCGTTGTAAACACTGGCATAAAATCATCATGCGCAACATAAGAAGATATTAAAACTAGTCAAATAAGAATTCCCAATAGCTGACGATATACTAACCCCCCCACTCCCCACACACACATACTCATGTTAAGACAATAGGGTATTGCACAACAATATTAACAAATGAAAACATCCAACAAAAAAAAAGGGTATAAGATTACTAAAAATGACATGCGCGCACGCACGCACACACACATACACACACATACACACACACACACACACACACACACACACACACGTTAAGACCATAAGGTATTGTACAACAATACATAAATAAAAACATCAAGGGAATAAATCGTAATATATAAGTAAAATGCACACACACACACACACACACACACACACACACACACACACACACAACGAGCCTGCAAAAACACCGTGTCGCCAATGAGCGCAGCGCCACCACACCCATTACTGATAACCATAGTGCGTATTGGTTTTCCTGCAGATTGTGTTAACTTTGTTTCCAACAAATAATGTAAAACTGTTCCGATAAATAATGTAGAACTGTCTCCAACAATACATTTCAGAAGTTTATCTATTTCTTTTTGGTATGTCTTATTGGCATGGTAGTGTGCGTGCGTGTGCGAGTGTGTGTGTGTGTGTGTGTGTGTATCTGTGTGTGTGAGAGAGAGAGAGACAGACAGACAGACAGACAGAGACAGAGACAGAGGGAAA
>JAAQRG010296423.1:5000-10373 GCA_011634625.1 Babylonia areolata
CTCACACTTGCTTTTGTTTGAATGAAAGAGGAAATGCACCTAAGTGTGACCAACATACACACACATACACACACAAGATAGGTAATAAAGTTAAGTTACATTTTATACATGTATCAATATATAAGATATAACTGAACTTTTTGTTAAACTATTATGTAATGCATTATATGCTTAATCATAGGGAAAACAAGAGAGGCAAAGCCTTCATGACTCACTTGTGATACACTTTTTAAAAATCTAATCGTTAAAATTTGTTCTGTATTTGTTATTATAAAGCTTCGGGTTAAAAGAAAAAGAAAAAAAAAGTCCTAACAGCAGATTCGAACCCCGCATGTTCGGGTGAGAAGAAATTGTCTTACCCATTACACTATCGGGACTCCTTAGCTGACGTTCAAAAATATAATATTTAAACATGATTTTTTAAAGGCGATAAATCGATTGCGGAATTCGCAGTGAGAACGCTGTTTTAATCATAGTATTCTGGTGTATCTTGGGCATTCAAAAAATCTTTAATTAAGGGCAATTAAAAATTCTTTTTAAGTCCGCGGTAAAGGAGACGTGGCTATCGCCGCAATCACACTGCAACATCTAGCCGTTTCCTCTGGATCTAGATAGAAGTACAAGTTTAGTTACACCCGGTTGATACGGTCGATTCAAATTTTCTTTTATGTTCATTCTAGTTTTATAGTCTTAAAGTTGATATGGAAATTGAGTATTTTGTTAAACTAATAACATGTAGAGCCAAGTACAAGTACTTCTAAACGTCGTATGAAGTGAAAAGGACTTCATTTTGAGAAAAGTCATGATCGACTGGAAATTTTTACGTTTCATCAATTCAAGGGTATTAACTCTCATGGTTTATTATTTTTAACTGTGCATTCCGACTGATTCTGTGGATATTTTTATGGCAGTTTGGGGCATAATCCAGTAAGTGATGAGGCGTTCACAAATCTTTCTCTGAATAAACTTTTAACGGTCTCCTTCTCCAACTTTCCATCACATGTTATCGTGCATTGTCGACTGAACATTGGATTGAACGGGCAGGTTAACAACTTGAAACAAAATGTCGCTCTTCGCAGCGCAAGGAATATGAGCACGCGCTTTGAATATGTATAAATATGTGTACGCAATTGATTTTTGCACATGACCTTCAGGGCTCAGCCAACAGATCTATAAAGTCTACTCGTTGTATTGATTTTAGTATTTTCCAAAAAAGACCACTTGGGCGAATGAACATAGTGCAAGCCCTGTACACTGAGAGTAAAACACACAAGCTATTTATGTATTGAGTATAATTTCAAAATGTAATGTTTAAGATGAGAAAGATCAGTTTAAAGCAAATCAACCCCCCTAGCATTAATTACAGATTAATTTCCCTATCTGTACCAAAGACATGCAAAATAAATATAACTTCCATGCTTAGCGAAAGAAGTTCCTGTTTGAACAAAAAATGATAAAAGTGACTGCCCTTGTTGTTGTGTCGAATATCAGATCAAAGTGCCAAGTTTAGAGAATAAAAAAATATAAATAGAACAGTAAATTCAATTTACATATAATTTGGCTTCTTTTTTAATTTTTTTTTGTGCCCATCCCAGAGGCACAATATTGTTTTAAACAAGATGACTGGAAAGAACTGAATTTTTCATATTTTTATGTCAAATTTCGTGTCAGCTGACAAAGTATTTGCAGAGAAAATGTCAATGTTAAAGTTTACCACAGACACACACACACACACACACACACACAACTGAACACCGGGTTAAAACATACTCACTTTGTTTACACAAGTGAGTCAAAAAAGTGGCTGAGTATAGTTTGTCAAGGGAGCAGAAAACTGTTCAACATGCTATGGCCTGGGTTCGAACCTTGCTTGTA
The DNA here is from genome assembly GCA_011634625.1 of Babylonia areolata. Classification (NCBI taxonomy): domain Eukaryota; kingdom Metazoa; phylum Mollusca; class Gastropoda; order Neogastropoda; family Buccinidae; genus Babylonia; species Babylonia areolata. The sequence goes on from JAAQRG010296423.1 coordinate 6,876, forward strand.
AGCAATACGCCAGGCTATGGTGAATAAGTAACAGAACCGTGTCCACACTTCACCGTGGATTTGAAAGGGCACAATAGCCGAGTGGTTAAAGCGTTGGACTTTCAATCTGAGGGTCCTGGGTTCTACAGACCGTCGCCTTGGTAACGCGTTGGGCAGCAGCAAGTCCGCGAACAGTTTGAGAGAATGGGTTGTCTCTCAGGCACCAGGGTGGACGCGGCGCTTGTCTTAAGGTGAATGGTCGGTTGACAAGGAAGCTGAACAAAATAAAAAAGATACCGAATAAAAGATACTGAGTATGAAAAAAATAATAAATTTTTAAAAAATTTAAAAAAGACAAAGAATCTTTTTAAAAAGAGAAAAGGGGGGAAAACGATAACTGTACTCAAGCCGATGACATATTCTGTACAAGGTTAGCTTGACCCTATTTTGTAACATCCTTTGTTCTGAAAGTGATAGAACTGTGAAGAAAGCTTCACGGATGAAATGCTGTATAGTTTTCCAAGGTTCGGGTAAACAAAGTCAGTCTTAGTCTTAAACTCATAGACTTTGAAAAACAAACACAGTCCCTTTAAGTATAAAGATTTGATGCTGTTGTCAGGTAGAAGCAAATATAGATATGCTTATAAAAAAAATTTTTAAGAAAGTTGGTGTACTATAGTGTTGTGTTTTATGTTGGATAAAATACGGGAAATGTTATCACGTGAGAGGTCATGTGATATGTAGCAAAACACACATCAGTGACCGAGGCATATAAATAGCCACTCAAACCTCTGTGTGTGGGGGGAGGAGGGCGTGGGGGGAACTTCTGGTTAAGACTTCCAGAACCATAAGTTTGTAAGGGAGACTGGTGAGAGAGAGAGATCCTGGCGCAGTGAAGTGGCGGGAGACAAACGATGCAAGAGGAAACGCTGAAGCAAGAAGAAGAACATGCAGAAGAGGAGAAAGAAGCAGAGATACTCCCCAGAAAAACGCCCACATGGACACTCTCCATCTGGCTGGCACCAGAAGACAGAGTACCCAGAACACGGACCGAACATGATGAGGTCCTACTTACGTACTTACTTACTTACTTACTTACTTACTTATGCCCTTCGCTCCCTGTGGAGCATAGGCCATCACCATCGTTTCTCCACCGAACTCGACTCTGGGCTGTCCTTTCTGCATCCCTCTAGCTGGATCCCAAGCCTCTTTAAATCCGCTTCAGTTTTCTGCCTCCAGCTGTTCTTGGGCCGTCCTCTCTTCCTTCCCACCTGGGGGTTCCAGGTCAGGGCCTGGCGTGTAGTGCTGGATGGTGATTTCCTCAAGGCATGGCCAATCCATCCCCGTTTTCATCTCAGGGTCTGTTTCTCCACTGGTTCCTGCCCCGCTCTTTGCCACAGGTTCTCGTTTCTAATTCTATCTGGCCTGGATGAGGTCCTACACCTGTGCAAAAAAAGGAACACTTCCAGATATCCAGATTCTTGGAGCCAAAAGTGACCAGTTGGGGTACGACTGTGGTGTGGAGTGGATGTGTGAGTGAACACCTGAGCAAGTAAGAGAGAAGAATATCCAGGGAACACGATCAGGAAATATGTCACTATAGTTCCATGCTGTGCAAAGGGTTTGAATCGATGCGTGTGAATCAATGATTATTAATAATCAGTGTATAAACGCATACTGTGTACTGGGTTATGTAAAAGAGGAATGGATGCACAGAAATTGATCGAATGCACAGGGGGTGGGGGTGAGGGGAGGGGGGGGGAGTTGCTTGACTGACAATCCAACCAATCCATGATGCAGTCCTTACAGCAACAACAAATTTCACATAAGTAAAACCAATACAACCCCCCCCCCCCCCAAACCGGGACAACGGTATGCACAAAAACCCACCCCACGGTTTTGAGCGCCTCTGTCGTGCTTGCGCAACATTTGGCCAGATATTTTTCGTCCATGCTTCAGTCCCTTCTCGGAAGCGAATTCATCAATATGTTCCACAGCGTGTGGTGTATGTGTGTGTGTGTGTGTGTGTGTGTCTGTGAGTGCGCGTCTGTGAGTGTGTGTGTGCGCGCACTCGCGCGTCTGTGTGCGTGTGTGTGTGTATGTAGTGTGCGTGTGTGTGTGTGAGTGCGTGTGTGTGTCTGTGAGTGAGTGAGTGTGTGTGTGAGCGTGTCTGTGTGTGCGTGCGTGTGTACGTGTGTGTGTGTGTGTGTTTGCGTGCGCGCGCGCGCGTGTGTGTGTTATGCCCTGCAGCTGTGATACATTGATTATTCACTCGCGGGGGAAAAACACACACACACACACACACACACACACACACAGACACACCTGTCGCAGCGGCACAGACACAAAACAATAAGTAAAGGGAAAGGTCGTTAGTCACGTGACGCCTGTGACCCTCCTCATTTGCCTGTGACCTCGAAAAGGTGTGTTTTAACTCACTCAGTACGGCCAGTCCTCTCTTCTCCTCTACACAGACCCCTCGGATGTCCAGTGGGTGTCTCAATGACCCAACCTTTAGCTTCCGTCGTCAGAATTGTGGTATTCTTTGTCAACATTCACCTCTTCACTATAAGAGCCTTCCGCTTTCAATATTTTGATGATGGTAACTGGGGTGAAACGCTGTTAACGTCGTCTCTTTCGCCGTTCGTATGAAAAGAGTTAAAATGCTGACGGGAAATGTCATATTGTAAGACCGATGCGTCTCAGGAAGAACAATAATTAACAACGGATGCTTATTCACGATGTATCAATAAAAGATGGATTAACTGAGGATTTTCTTGAAGCTCTGGACAAGAAAATCGTCCTGTGCATCAAAGACGAGATGGCTGACTGGAAAATCATAGTTTCTCTCTCTCTCTCACTCTCTCTTATTTTCCCCCCTGTTCATCCTTTATTTACCTCTCCCCCCCCCCCCCGCCCCCCCACATATATATAATCTATACATAGATTTTTTTTTTTCAATTTCAGTTTCACTTTCTCGAGGAGGCGTCACTATGTTCGGACAAATCCATATACGCCACACCACATCTGCTAGGCAGATGCCTGACCAGCAGCATAACCCACCGCACTTACTCAGGCCTAGAGTGCATGCTTACATATTTGTGTGCACATCAGTGTGGATTTCTTTTTTACATAATCTTGCCAGATGTCAACAATTTTGTTGTCATGGGTTCTTTTTTTAGTGCGCCAAGTGCGTGCTGCACACGAGACCTCGGTTTATCGTCTCATCCGAAAGACTAGATGCTCAGTTTTGATTTTCCAGTCAAACTTCGGGAGAAAGGGTGAGAGCGGGATTCGAACCCACACCCTCACGGGCTGTCTATATTGGCAGCTGAGCGTCTTAACCATTCTGCCACCTTCCTCCTAAGACTAATCACACAGACTAAGGCAAAATAGCTGACAAACCAAGACCCTGCCCTTTTTTTTTTCCAAACTAAATTAGAACAAGCGTGACTGTCTTCTTCCTAACTGATACAGTATCTGGATTTGGAAAAAAAAAAAAAAAAAAAAAAAAAAAAA
>JAAQRG010296427.1:0-10343 GCA_011634625.1 Babylonia areolata
TCTTTGACTCTGTCTTTGTCACACACACACACACACAGATGTATTCGATTCACTCGGACGATGGATCTTGATGTACTTCTATTGTCCTGAGTTGAAAATGGTCTCACGGCTGCTCAAATATATCGAGAATGAATTGCTGCTGTTCAACAAATTGTCGTTGATTATAATTAAAACCATGTTTTTTCGGTAAAACGAACAATGTATTCCAGTTTTGTCGGCAGCACTTACTAGCTGAACACAGAAAAGGTTATCATGAATAGGAAAATTTCACAGTAACTGTCATTGGCAAACAAAGCGATACAGTTAAGTTCACATTCCAATTCCTATCCTACAGTCTGACCCCAAAGTTGGCAATACATTCAAGAACCCTCATCTGATGGCCTTCAAACGAGACCGTAACCTGGGCGATCATCTGGTTAGGTCGTCATTCCGACCCACAGTCCCCCAGAACCTCCGCTCCCTGGGCAACAGCTGCTGTGACGGACCTGGCTACTTAACTTCCACCCGGAAAAATGTTGTGTCCTGAAACTAGGACACTCAGAGATCGACCAGACCTACTTCATAAAGAGCAAGGACCCAAGCAATAACAGGCATGTCCCGACAACCACCAGAGCGGAGAAAGATCTTGGGGTAGTAGTGGACAGCCAACTGACCTTCAAGGACCATGTGTCACAGACAACATCTAAGGCCAACAAAATCCTGGGCGTTATACGGCGATCCTTTGATCATCTCACTGAGCATACCTTCATCCAACTTTACAAAGCACTCGTGAGACCGGTCATGGAGTATGGCCACTCAGTCTGGCAACCATCCCAGAAAAAACCTCCAACGAGAGATAGAAGACGTTCAACGCAGAGCCACAAAACTCACTGGCAAACTGAAGGACAAACCAAACCCAGAACGCCTGTCAACCCTCAAGCTGCCAAGCCTGGAACACGGCAGACGCAGGGGAGACCTGATTGACCTCTACAAGTACATCACTGGCATCTATGACACAAGCCGACCCAACTTCGAGCTGCACGACAGATGCAACACCAGAGGCCACAGCAAGAAGTTAGTAAAGCACAGATCTCGCCTTGACGTTCGGAGTTCATTCTTTTTCCGAAAGAGTGGTGTTAGTTTGAAACAGCCAGTCAGTAGTGGCCGCACCCAGCTTGAACGCGTTCAAAAACAGACTTGACGCCCATTGGGCCAACCACCCAGCACTGTACAACCCAGACTGCTATCAACAGACCTTGTAAGTGCAAGCAGCTGTGAATATGGCCAACATACCGACCGGCGAACTGACCTGCAACCACAGGTCTCAAACACCGACAACATCAAGTATCAAGTATCAACACAACCACACTCACCTTAAAAGGGCCCTCAGGACGTCAGTTCACCATGAGGAGCAGTTTCACCTGCCAAACCAGGGATTTGGTTTTTGTGGTCCACTGCAGCCTGTGCGGTCGTATCTACGTAGGCGAGACATACCGCACACTGGAAGAACGCAGCAAAGAGCACAGGGACAGCATCCTCCAGAAAAAGCAAACCCATGTGGCTGCACACTTCAACACTGATCCCCACAGCATAACCCACTTCTCCATATCAGTGGTCTGGCGCAACAGCACTGGTGACTCCTTAAAGAGAAAGAACATGGAGAAACAGATTATCCACCATCTGGGTACTACAGCACAATATGGCCTCAACATCAAGAACTAAACCAAATCACAGCTTCCCTCGTCCCCACCTTGCCCATTTCCCCCTTCCCTCTTTTTCCTCTTCCCCTCCCCCCTTTCCTCTCACTGTCTAGATTCTCTCTCACTTCCTTCACCCATCCACCTTTTTCCAACCAGCAGTGAACTGTTCTCAAGGCAAGTGAATTTTATTCAACAGCCACAAAACAGCACTTGTGACTGCTGCTATCTTCAGTTGCTTTGAAGACTCTACGAGTTGAAGTACTCAACTTCTCCTCTTCCAAGTGGGTTCATAATTTTCCTCTCTTTTTTTTTTTTTTTTTTTTTGTATCATGTTTTGAAAGAACCCGGGCAGTCAAACCCCTTTTTTTATACCCTTCACATTCCAATGTTTTACTGGCATCTGTCATAGCGAAATGATCTCCACTGTTTCTGAAATATCCCAGCACACCAGATGTGTTGGAGGACTTGCATATCAAGGATCCTTTTCAACAGGCTGACATAATGAGGTCTCTCAGCCAATGCGTTCTGACTGGATGATTTCTGATGAAGGGGAAGAAACCGCATCTAGATCATCACGGCCTTATCACGTCACTGGGGTGAAGATGGCAGAGCTAATCCAATCTGGTCTTTGCATGGCATAAAGGCAATATTTCTGGCTGAGGGTTACCTTGTTGTCACTTGTTGCACTTTCTGTTGTCTGGATTGTCGTGAGTTTACAGCTGATCATGGACCTTGTGTGATTTGAACAGGTCTGCCATTTGTTCAGAACGATATGCACACTGTTGTCTGGAAGGACCCGTGGAAATGCAGTCAGCGTGTGTATCTCTGAAAGAGGTCTGGTTGTGAGACAGTGGGTTGAAGTGGACAGGCAATGACTGGATGGCGTTTCAGCTGCCTTGATGGGTCACGGATTGCTCAGAGAGATTAATTTGTAGGAGCACTCTGTCTCTATGACCCCCCTCTCTCTCTCTTTCCCACTGTTCCTTCCTTTTTCCCCCCACCATCTCTTTCTTTCTCACCACCACCCCTTCCTCTCTCTCGCTCGGTCGCTCGCTCTCTCTCTCACTCTCCCCCCTCTCTTCACGTTAATAGTTTTATCAAAGGCATCTTCGTTATCGATGGTATTAGATGGATTAACAAAACAATTACGCACTGCATCCACGCAGCATCCACACATGCAATATGAAATCAAAAATCCGTTTCCTTACTTCCTGCATGGATATTTATATAGTTGTCTGTGTCAGTATCGGTGAGTATATGCGGAAAGTATCTTTCCATCCATCACAGCCTTGTGAGGACCCTCACAGTTGGCTATGCCATAAAAAACAACATGGCTGAATCATGAGTATCACCCACCCACCCCTGCCTCCCCCTCCCAGCCTCCCTCCCATTTCAAAGGCCAAGATCAAAGGGCCTCCACTCGTGCACTTTTAACCTGTCGAGATCCAGACCAAAAAGAGAGTTTCCCCAACAACGTCAGTGTCTGACTGATCGAAATGTCTGCACGTGAAACCGTAACCTGGCTGTGTGGTGTCAGACGTGCAGACAGTGTAGTGAGGAGTGTCTTGACCTTTCCTGGGCCTTTCACCACCAGGCAGAAAAGAAAGGAAAAAAAAAGAAAAAAAAAGAAAGAAAACAGTGAGGGTGCAGTTGAGTGGATGGAAGGCTGGTTCGTTGGGTTGTGCTGTTTTGAACTCTTCATGTCTGCGTTTGTTCATGTGTTAGCATCCATTCTTTCTCAATCTCTCTCTTTTTATTCAATGATAGTAAGAATGATAATGATGATAATAACAATGATAATATCAATGGTATGTATGATGATGGTAATAGGAACAACAACAATAACAATAATAATATTTATAATAACACCAATAATTATAATAATGGTGGTAGTAGTTGTGGTTACCCTTTGCATCTGAAGAAGAATTTGTTCACTCCTGCAATTCTTCGATGGACTAAAACAGTGAGTTTGGAACTCAAATGTGCATCTGATGTGTTTGGGATCTGGAAGTGGGTCGTTATGATCAGTGATGGTGTTATGTTGAGCCCTTGTCCTCTTGCTAGGGATACGGGTTTGAACCCAGGGCCTCCTCAAAGTTGGCGGTGGCTTGATGGACGATAGCTCGTCAACGCTGTTGATCCCCAGCATATACCCGCCCCATGTTCCAATGGTATGATCTTGCAACCACTACGGTTTCAAGAATCATAATGATGATGATATCACCCATGAACATGGTGATGAATATCGCAATAATGCTCATGCTGTTAATAATGATTTAAAAAAAAAAACACAACAACAACAGTATAAAAAAACCTAAACAGATGTATTGCAGAGGGTGTTGGTTCCCCCAAACCAGATCTTTCTCCTTTTTTGATGGGTCGTCGTGTCCCATGAGGATGGGTCTCTCAGTCTCGTTTGGTGTGGACTCGTACATGGCTATGTACAGAGTGCTAGTCAGGTCTTGCATGGTCGTCCGTACTAGGGGGGCAGGGAAACTGTCCGGGCTCTTTGGGTGCTGCTACTGCTGTCTGTCTTCTGCCACGGGCCTCTGTGAACCGATTTCTCGCCTTCTGAGTCTGTCTCTGTCTGTCTGTCTGCTTTTCTCTCTCTCCGTCTCCGTCTCTCTCTCCCCCTCATCTATCAAAGGTGACAAGGCAAAATGAGACAGCTGAGGGAACAGAGGTCAGATTTATGTGTCTGCAGATTGAAAGTGGGGGAAAGGTGGGAAGACCATTCACACGTGCTGACCACCTGTGTCAGCGTCATCCACATGTTGACCGTCTGTCACGTTTGGTACAGTTCCTTTCATGAATGGATTTTGACTGGAGTTTACCCCCCACCACCCACCCACCGCCCGTTTCTCTGCTTCTGTTTCTCTCTGTCCTCTGTCTATATCAGTATCCATCTGTCTCTGTCTTGGTCAGTCTCTGTGTCTCCCTCTCTCATCTCAGTCAGAAGCAGTTGATTTCAGAAGCACACTCCAAGACCAGACGAACAGTTTCACAGCTTCGTTTACTGTCCCAAGGGACAAAGATCTACCACAGCCACGCTGCTGTTTCGAAGACGTTCAGTTTCAATTTCTCAAGGAAGCGTAACTGCGTTGGGACAAATCCATATAAGCTACACAACATCTTCTAGACAGATGCTTGACAGCAGCATAACCCAACGGGCTTAGTCAGGCCTTGGGTACATGCATATATATTTGTGTGCACAGAAGAGTGGTTTTCTTGTACAAGATTTTGCCAGAGGACAAAACATTTGTTGCCATGGGTTCTTTTTCCGTGCGCTAAGTGCGTGCTGTACACGGGACCCCGGTTCATCATCTCATCCAAATGACTAGACGCTCAGTTTGATTTTCCACTCAAACCTTGGAGAAAGGATGAGAGCGGGAATCGAACCCAGACCCTCACGAACACTGTACTGGTAGACACTCGTCTTCACCATTTTGCGACCTCCCCCCCTTACATCTCTAAACACCTCTGTTCAATGTTCACTTCAGTCAGCGCTGCTCCCCACAACCAGAAACAAGCAGACCACGATTGGATTCTAAGCCGACTCCGTGGATTCCGATGAAGGGGAAGAAATCGCATCTCGTCCCAGCCTAATTTAGTCACCGGGGTGAAAGTGGCAGAATTAATCCAATCCGGTCTTCGCATGGATGGAAGGATTTCAGGTAGTGGGCTTATATTGTCAATTATGTCCAGGTTTGTCCTCGTTTACAGTTCTGATACTGCACAGAGAAGTGATTCACTGTTTTCCTGAGGCTTGTCAACATGTGTGCCCGAGCATGGTAAAAGATGCGGGACCGAGAATGGAAGGGTGGAAAGAAGAAGGGAGCCGTACACTGTACTGTGCTGTGTTATAGAATCGCGTGGCATTCAGCTGTCCTGCGCACTGTTGTATTTGTACACTTCTATATCGCACTGTTATATTCAGTACAGAAATGTGCACGTGCTGTGTTGTGTTGTAGTGTGCTGGGCTGCGCAACGCTGTTGATGATTCTGTGCTGTACTAAACTGTACCGCTCTGCACTGTAATACACCGTCTGCGCTTTGCCATCTGATGCTGTTTGGTGTTTCCACAGTTTGCCGTGCCATAGACATTTCATTGTAGTGTAGTATAGAGTGTTGTAGTAGTGTACTGTGCTGTACTTACTGTACTGCACTACACTGTGTAGTGTAGTGTAGTGTAGTGTAGTGTAGTGCAGTGTGGTGCGGTGTACTGTACTTGACTGTACTGTAATGTTTTGTATTACAATTATGAAATTCAGAAGAAAAAAAAATCCCAATCAGGGAATACATTCGATGAACTGCACAGATTTTTTGTTTATTTGGTTATTGAGTATCAAGCTTTAGACAAGGCAGCACAACAAAGTTTCCCACCACCACCAACACCACTTCCTGTCTTCCCCACCTCAGACGTCTGATTTATCAAGGGCGACAAGCAGTAAGGGAGACAACTGGGGGAGCAAACGTCTGGCTTATTTCTATGCAGATTGGGAGCGTGGGGAAGGGTGAGAAGACAGGTTTGCAGGTACTGTCTGTCTGTGTCAGCCTCCTCCGCTTATGTTGATTGGAGTCTGTCACTGACGTTACACGGCCTCCTATGACTTGGTCATCTATCTGTCTGTCTGTCAGTCTGTCTTCCTCTCTCTCTCTCTACATATATATCCCCTCCCTGTTTGCTTCACTCTATCTATGTGTCATTTGCTCATGTCTCTTTCTCTGTGTGTTCTCTCTGCGTTTTTCTCTCTCCCAGCCTCATTCCATCTGTCTCTATCTCTCTCTTACACCATCTGACACATCTTCTTTCTCTTGCTTTTCTTCTTTCTTGTTTCTACCTCTCTCTGTACCTCACTCCATCTCTCTTTTTCCATTAATTTGTCTGTCTGTCTGACTGTCTCTGTCTGTCTCTCTGTCTGTCGGTCGGTCGGTCGGTCGGTGGGTCTGTATGACTGTCTCTGTCTTTTTGTCTCTCTGTCTGTCTGTCTCTCATTGTTCGTAATCTTTTCCCTATCCTCAGCCTCCTCTGCTCGCTCCTCCTCCTCCTCCTCCTCGTCGTCCTTCTTCTTTTTCATCTATGTTTTGTGTCGTTCTTTATTTTTATGTTTTGTGTTGTTGAATGGGCAGAATTGTAAAAAAAAAAAAAGGCCTTTACTGTGCCTAATTCTTTACCCATTAAAGATTCAATCAATTTAATCAATCAATCAATCAGTCTTCTTCTCCTTATTATTGTTCTTCTTCATCCCCCCTCCCTCCCTCTCTCGCTCCCTCTCTCTCCCTCTCTCTCTTCAATGAAGGCAAACAAGCAATGCTTTAAGATTTCACCAGCACTGCAACAGCGAAAAGCTGTCAACACTTCTGCCCCAATGCACTGGCTCCCGCAGATCAGGAAAACCACGTTTTTTTTATGGAATCCCTGTTCAGTTCCCAACTCGGCAAACGCTGCCCACAACACCAGCTACAAGCAGACCACGTGGTGTGAGCTCTCAAACAATGTGCTCTGATTGGATGGATTCTGATGAAGGGGAAGAAACCGCACCTCATCACAGCCTGATCGAGTTACTGGGGCGAAAGTGGCAGAAATAATCCAATCTGGTCTTTGCAATAAACGGGGTGCTATCTGACAGAGGTTTTGACTTGTCATTTGTTGCCCTCTGTTCTGTCTGGTTTGTCCTGGGTTTAAATCCGGCTCGGAATATGTTTGTGATGATGTCTCTCGAAATATATTCAAAAATGGTCAGAGTATGTGTGTAATTGTGCTGCTTTCGTTATCAGTGAAGGTGGTGATTATGTCTTGATGCATTATGATCCAGTGTTCATGCACGTGTTTTGAGTGTTGTGCAGCCTCATTCCCTTCCTCACTCTTCATCATCATCACCGTCATCATCACCATCGTCGTCACTGTCGTTATCACCGTCACCGTCATCATTATCATCATCATCGTCATCACCGTAATTATCATCATAATAATAATGAATACTTATATAGCACACTATTCAGAAATCTGCTCTAGATGCTTTACAAAAACGCTTTTGTTAACATAAAACATCATATCTATGTTACACACACACACACCAAAATGCGACTACACACACACACACACACACACACACACACACACACACACACACACACACACACACACACACACGCTGCATACATACATTTTAACATACATGTGTATCTAACCCTAACACATACGCACACATAGGCAGGCACAAACTTACATAAACACACGCACACGCACACACAATACACATTCACATACATGCATCATCATCATCATCCTCATCCTCTTCTTCTTCTTCTACCTTAAGTCTGTGAAGAGTCACTGGGACACCACACGGAAGACCTCTAGGTCTGTCAGTTGTGCGGTGCATTGCATGGAATGATTCGTATTCAGTTCTGGACTTTCACGAGACCTTTGCGGATCAGAAACTGCGCGGAGAAGTGATGCTACTAATATCTCGAAAGCCGGTTCTGACACACATGCGTGCCACAAACAAAGGCATGGGTGGGAAAAACTGATTTTGGTAAACCTGGAAATTTTGCAGATAGAGCCCCTAATAATGTGCGTGTCTTGATACCAAAGAAAAGGGATTTTTTTTAAGGAGATAACAACCCAAATCTGTACGAAAATATGCCCACCCACGAAAAGACTTTCTGTGTCATTTCTTACGCTTGGTCATTCTGCCTATTGTTGGTGGTGAGAGCCAGCTTATTTTGTTCGACATCTTATCCAGGATGTCTACGCTGAATTCCTTAGATTACTTGCATGAGAGATCTTACATTCTATGTTAATGGTGTCTCGTATCTTCCTCCAGCTTCTAAGGTCGAGGTCAACGTTTATTCCAAAGAGCACCCACGTGGGCCCATGGATAAAACAAAACATAAAGAACACAAAAGACAAAACAAAACACGATGGCAATGTAAGTAGCAAGAATACGCCGGCCGTGCACAATATGAACAATGTTTGTAAAAGAAATACTGCATACCTTAATTAAATCATTATTTGAAGAGAGAGGCGGTTGTTTAAAACGACACAAACTACGCTAGCATTAACAGAGACAATCCTTATGCGATGGAAATCTAGTCGAGTTTAGAATTAATCTTTCAATATTATACCATTAACAACCCCCGAAAACACGGAGTATGGCTGCCTACATGGCAGGGGTAAAATCAGTCACACACGTAAAATCCCCCTCGTTTACATACGAGTGAATGTGAGAGTTTCAGCCCACGAACGAAGAAGAAGAAGAAGAATGCTATTAACAAACTTTACTACCACTTTCAACAGAATTGCATTATTCGTTGACAAAGACAGGCCAGAAAACTTAACAGCATTTTTCCTATTTCAGAAGTAGCAAAATGACCCCCCCCCCCCTCCATCCCCTCAAACCACCCTCTCTAAACTTGAAGAGGACACCATGGGAGGAAGTCTGTGGGACAGACAGGTCGATGTCGGCACGTGCCGCTAGGGGGCGCTGGTGTGTCAGAAGGGCAGGCAGCGGGAAGTTTTGTTGTCTCCTCCTGAGAGACTCTTACTGCCAGGCAAAAATCGAATCGAGGCGAAACAAAACGGTGTGTTTTTGACGAGAGTTGCGGAAAAAGGTACACCTGCCTTTTATTTTATTTTTTTATTTTTATTTTTTTACATATGTAGACCTTTGGGGCCAAAGAACAAATAAAATGAATTATAAAAAAATACAACAACCAGCAAACCACGCCCACGCACACACGCACGCACACACACACACACACACACACACACACACACACACACATGTATGGGAGAGAGAGAAGCAGAGACAGAGAGGCAGGGAGACAGACAGAAAGAGACAGAAACTGAGGTGGAAACAGAGAGTGATTGTAAGCCCACGATTTCTCGCAATCTCACGATTTCTCTCACTTTGGGACTGCATGAAATTGCGAGAAATTGTGTGGTCGTTCCCCTCCCACGTTTTCTCTTAATTGCGAGAAATCGTGGGGGCAATGTGTGAGAAATCGTGGGAAGTGCCTCTTATTTTTTTATCAAAAATATATCCGTTGTCATCGGAGTCGGTTTCTTGTCTTTTCCCAATGCAAATATGAGAGAAAAATGATAAAAAGAAACGAGAAATGGGGGGAAACGACAACGACGATCATAACAATGACAACGTGAGAGAAATCGTGGGATTGCGAGAAATCGTGGGCTTACAGTGACAGACAAATGTACAGAGACAGACAGGCAGGCAGACAGACAGACGAAGAGACAGAAGAACACATACAGAAACCTGACAGAAAAAGACAGGCACAGGACACGGCACTCAGTCAACCATACACCACACCGTTCTCTCTCCCTCCCCTATCTCTGTGTGTGTGTGTGTGTGTGTGTGTGTGTGTGTCAGAGAATGGTGAGAGAAAGAGAGAGAGTGCGTACATTTGTGTATGTGAGAGAGAGAGAGAGAGAGAGAGAGAGAGAGTGTGTGTGTGTGTGTGTGTGTGTGTGAGTGTGTGTGAGAATCAAGTGTCCGTGTTCTCATAATTATGTGTCTTTACGCACATGCATTTTTCTTTACACATTATACATAACAACTAACAGTTATTCATAATATAATTCCAGTCAACCACATGACCCGGTCATCGATGCCCACCTCACACCCTTCCTCTCCTTTTACCCCC
>JAAQRG010296428.1:0-10345 GCA_011634625.1 Babylonia areolata
GTCCAATGTCCCATAAACCCCCAAGTCCAATGAATCCCCCAGGTCCAATGAACAATGTGTGTGTGTGTGTGTGTGTGTGTGTGTGTGTGTGTGTGTGTGTAATGTTTGTTGGAAAGCATTTTGTCCACAACACAACACAACACAACACAACACATGATGTCACCTGGAGTCAAGACACGTTGATGTGTGTGGAGGACATAGAACTGTCCACAACACAACACAACACGTCACCTGGAGTCAAGACACGGTTGATGTGTATGGACGACACAGAACTGTCCACAACACAACACAACACAACACCACACAACACAACACAACACAACACAACACACGACGTCACCTGGAGTCAAGACACGGTTGATGTGTATTGAGGACATAGAACTGTCCACAACACAACACAACACAACACAACACACGACGTCACCTGGAGTCAAGACACGGTTGATGTGTATGGAGGACATAGAACTGTCCACAACACAACACAACACAACACAACACGTCACCTGGAGTCAAGACACGGTTGATGTGTATGGACGACATAGAACTGTCCACAACACAACACAACACAACACAACACGTCACCTGGAGTCAAGACACGGTTGATGTGGATGGACGACATAGAACTGTCCACAACACAACACAACACAACACAACACGTCACCTGGAGTCAAGACACGGTTGATGTGGATGGACGACATAGAACTGTCCACAACACAACACAACACAACACAACACGTCACCTGGAGTCAAGACACGGTTGATGTGGATGGACGACATAGAACTGTCCACAACACAACACAACACAACACAACACGTCACCTGGAGTCAAGACACGGTTGATGTGGATGGACGACATAGAACTGTCCACAACACAACACAACACAACACAACACGTCACCTGGAGTCAAGACACGGTTGATGTGGATGGACGACATAGAACTGTCCACAACACAACACAACACAACACAACACGTCACCTGGAGTCAAGACACGGTTGATGTGGATGGACGACATAGAACTGTCCACAACACAACACAACACAACACAACACGTCACCTGGAGTCAAGACACGGTTGATGTGGATGGACGACATAGAACTGTCCACAACACAACACAACACAACACAACACGTCACCTGGAGTCAAGACACGGTTGATGTGGATGGACGACATAGAACTGTCCACAACACAACACAACACAACACAACACGTCACCTGGAGTCAAGACACGGTTGATGTGGATGGACGACATAGAACTGTCCACCACGGCCCGACAGTGCGGATCATCATCAGACACATCGCTCGTGTCGTCAGCATCGTTGCTGTCATCGTCGTTGTTGTCACACAGTGGAGCCTCCTCAGCATTGGCAGACAACTCTTCCCTCAGCCAGGTGCGGACCTGAAGTGAGTTATGCACCCTGACATATGTTTGTCAACAATCAACAGTTTGAAATGTCACATTTGCTTCAAGATGAACATGAGAGGCTAAGCCTTCAAGACTCACTGGTGATACTCATTTTATCCATTAAAGAAAAATCTTAAAATGTGTTCTGCATTCAAAGTTTTCAAGCTCTGGGAAGATTAAAAAAAAGGAAAAAAAAGAGGGCATTTAGCAGGTTTGAAGCATATTCAGTTTGAGAGTACGTAGACTCACAGTGCTAAAGCGCGCTTACCAATGAGGAACAAAAATTAATTTTTGCACTCACATTTTCTTCATTTTTATTTCTTAGCGTGATAAATTGTTTATGGTATCTGAGGTGATAACGCCATTTCAATCATGTCATTCTGGTGCATCTCGATTACATATTCTTTAAGTCTGCAGGAAAGAAGATGTTGCCAACGTTTCATGCACACCGCAACATGTAGCTGTTTTCTCGTGATCTGTGGAGATCTGCGTCCACAGGCTTACAGAAACTACAACTGTCCATTCAATTCATCTTTTACATTCATACACAGTAAACACGTCGATGGTGTAGTTAGTGTCACTGTATGCATTCTGTCAGAATTTGTATTTCTTTTCTTTGAACTGCGAATATGAAAAATGAGGACATGCTGTCTTTAAACCAAAACATCAACTGTGATTCTCTGAATCCGGATCCTCAACAACGTAAATAGTTCATGATCCGAAAATATAGCATGATCTGGAAGACTTACAACCTATTACTGGCATGACTGTTCTTGTTAAGATTTTTTCTCAGAGACTCACACTGTTTACACAAGTGAGTCAAAAATAAATAAATAAATAAATGATGAAACACAAAATCTGTAGCTCTCCTTGTAGCTGAACCTATCTGACACACACACACACACACAACTCTACAAATCCCCCTTCCCCCACCCCAATCCACCCCCGCCCCCACACACACGGACGTACAGTGCTGCAGGAGTCAATCTCAGAGGCCTCAGAGGAATATTCATCGCCGGCCTCGTGGCTAGATGTGGACAGCTGTTTGGGGTTGGGGTTCAAATCTGCGGCCTGCATATGGGGTCTGCGCCTGGAACAGTTGTCATCACAGAGATGGGAGGTGATGGCAGTGGTGGTGATGGTGGTGGTGGTGGTGGTGATAGTGATAAGGTGATGGTAGTCACGGTGGTGGTGATGGTGGTGGCAATGGTGGTGATGATATTGATGATGATGGTGGTGATGGTGGAAGTGGTGATGGTGATGATATTGATGATGATGGTGGTGATAGTGGAAGTGGTGATGGTGATGATATTGATGATGATGGTGGTGATAGTGGAAGTGGTGATGGTGATGATGATAGAGGTGATGATGATGATGGTAATGATGGTGATGATGATGATGATGATAAAGAAGAAGAAGAAGAAGAATGTCTACCTGAAGCTTCGTTTCTTGAAGGTTCGCCGTCTGGGCGGGGGTGCAGTTGTCTCCACCTGAATGAAGAGGTTCTCTCCGTGGCAGAATATGTTGCCTAGCAACACCTTCTCGTTGGCCTGCTTGATTCTGCACCAGCACCAATGGATGACTGGTGAACGGGGTTGTGTGGGAAAGACAGTGGCTTTATGTTGTGTATGTGTAGGGGGTTAAGTTTAGACAAACGTCTCACCCAGTTTGTTTTGGTTTGTGTGTCTGTGTGTGTGTGCGTGTGCGTGTGTGTGCATATGAGTGCGTGGTGCTTTTGTATGTTTGTGTGTGTATGTGTGTGTGTTTGTATGTTTGTGTGTGTGTGTGTGCATGTGTGTGTGTGTGCATGTGCGTATGTGTGTGTGTGTGTCCGCACGCATGCTTGCATGCATGCATGCTTGTGTGTGTGTGCTGCCCATATGGTCAAAAGAAAACTCACATATTCACTTTAGCTAAAACAAAAACGAACAAACCTTTACAAACGATCACTCCCTTAAAAACAACTCCAAAAACGACACATTCACGTGAACAAGAACTTTGACCCCTCATTTCCAACCACATATACATACACAGACAAACACACACACAGACACAAATACACTATCACAAACAGTCACACGGACAATCGTGGACACACACACACACACACACACACACAACCTTATGATTTCCACAGGGTTTAACAAAATGATGGAATCGTCTTTGATGCTGTCTCTGTCACTGTCTTTCTCTTTGCCGTTGTCACGACTGCCAGCACTGAACGATCGTCTGGTCGCTGTGTCCGCTGGAAAGAGTCACACACAACATTGGGAATCATTAGGGTAAACAGTGGCACTTTGTCTGAAAACAAACATACAACGTGGGGAAATCATTGGGGTAAACAGTGGTACACTCTCTGATAATGGACATACAATATAGGGAAATCATTAGGGTACACAGTGATACATTGTCTGATAACAGACATACAATGCAGGGAAATCCTTAGGGTAAACAGTGGTATATTTTCTGATAACGGACATACTCCATGGGGAATCATTAGGGTAAACAGTGGTACATTGTTTGATAATGGACATACAACATGAGGAATCATTAAGGTAAACAGTGGTACATTGTCTAGCAACAGACACACAACATGGGGAATCATTAGGGTAAACAGTGGTACACTGTCTGCTAACAGACATACAACATGGGGAATCATTAGGGTAAACAGTGGTACATTGACTGATAACGGACATAAAACAGGGCAATTTTACATAACTGGAATAGTTGGTGGTACACTGGATAACAAACAAACACACACACACACATACATAACAATAATAATGGATACTTATATAGCACACATACACACACACACACACACACACACACACACAGATCACTAACAAAGAGGCCGGAACCCAGAGCCCGCATCAGTGGCAGACGGGGGGGAGGCAGTGGTGGGGGTGGTGGTGGTGGCGCTGGTGGCGCCCTCTGGATCGGTGCCCTCCCCACTCGCTCCCGTCGTCATGGAGACCCCACTGTCGCCATGGTGACTGCAGACTGATGTGGGTTTGATGTCATCTGTGTGGGCCTTGTGTGTGGACACAGTGGGTTCAGGAGCTGCACATGTGAGGTCACTGTTAGTGGTCTGTACATGAGGCATGTGTCTCATATAGCTACAACAGACAGGCTTGGTCTTCATCTTATATAAAAACTCAGTTGTACTGCTGAGAGAGAGAGAGAGAGAGAGAGAAACAGAGACAGAGACAGAGACAGAGACAAAAAGAGACAGACAGAGAAAAACAGAGACAGACAGAGACAGAGAGAGAGAGACAAAGGCAAAGAGACAGAGTGAGAGAAAAAGAGACTCACACAGATTATTCGCACACACACTCTCACACAAGAATCCACACCCACAAGACCCATACACATCCACACCTTACAAACACACTTCACACATCCCCCCCCCAAACCCCTCAACAGACTCAAAACACTCACAATCCCCCCTCCCCACCAACCACACAAAACACCTGCTTCACACACACACCAGCCTCTCTCTCACACACACACACACACCCTACCGTCCACACTGTCCGGGCCACTCTGCCCCCTGTCGTCACCATTGTCACCACCATCACAACCTTCACCACCACCATCGCCAGCAGTGGTGGGCAGGTTCCTGGGGGTGATCTCCTCCCTGCCCTCCACCCCCTCCCCCTCCCTGTCCCCCAGCGGCAGACTGTTGATGCTGGATCGACTGCTGCCCTCGTCCGTGGTGGCGGGGGTGGTGGTGGTGGTGGGGGTGGTGGTGGTGGTGGAGGGGGGTCGTGGGGGGAGGGGAGCGGTGTAGCGAAGCCCCCAGTAGAACAGCTGGTGGTCTCTGCTGCTGGCGATTGTGTAGTGCTCTCCACACTGTACCCTCTGGGGGCAGACAGACATCATGCTGATGACGATGATGATGATGATGATGATGATGATGACAGTCTTTCTCCCCCCCACCCCTCCAAGTTAAAATCCTCACAGAACAACACAACACAGCATGACACACACACACACAGAACAACACAACACAGCATGACACAGACACTGCATAACACAGACACTGCATGACACAGACACAGCACAACATAAAACAGACACATCATGACATAGCTACAACACGACACAGACACAGCACAGCATGACACAGGCAGAACATAACACAGACACATCATGGCACAGACACATCATGACACACACACAGACATGACACAGACGCACAACACAACACACACACAACACAGACACACAGCATGACACAGACACTACACAACACAGCACAACACAGACGCTACACAACACAGCACAACACAGACGCTACTCAACACAGCACAACACTGACACTAAACAACACAGTACGACACAGACACTACACACCACTGCACAACACAGACACTACACAACACAGCATGACACAGACGCTACTCAACACAGCACAACACAGACACTACACAACACAGCATGACACAGACGCTACTCTACACAGCACAACACAGACGCTACACAACACAGCACAACACAGACACACTACACAACACAGCATGAAACAGACACAACACACCACAGCATGACACAGACACTACACACCACAGCACAACACAGACACACTACACAACACAGCATGACACAGACACAACACAACACAGTATGACACAGACACTACACAACACAGCACAACACAGACACACTACACAACACAGCATGACACTGACACAACACAACACAGCATGACACAGACACTACACACCACTGCACAACACAGACACTACACAACACAGTACGACACAGACACTACACACCACAGCATGACACAGACACTACACACCACAGACACGACATTGACAGACAAGCATTGACCCTCACGTTGATGGCGACGTGAGCGAGCGTCTTGAGCTCCACAGGGGCGTGGAAGGTCTTGGTGTTGCCCGTTCCCAGCTGGCCCTCCAGGTTGCGGCCAAAGGTGTACACATGGCCCGCCTCCACCAGAACGGCCGAGTGGTGAGGGCCCATGGCCACGCCCACCACACGGTGACACGCCAAGGCCCGCACCAGTGTGGGCACGCTCCGCCCCTCCACCTCCGTCTGTTGGCAACACAGAACAGAATGCACTGGAATGGAATAGAGTGGAATGGAATAGAGTGGAATGGAATAAAACAGAATAGAACAGAACAGAACAGCATAGGACAGAACAGAGTAGAACACAGTGGAATGGAATGGAATATAACAGAACAGAATAGCGTAGGACAGAACAGAGCGGAATGGAATGGAACAGAACAGAACAGAATAGAACAGATGGTCATCAGAAATCCCTGGCAGGTGTTTATTCACTGACGGATCAACAGACACGTACCTTGGTGAAGATGTTCTTCATGGCCATCAGAAATACCTGGCAGGTGTTTATTCACTGACGGATCAACAGACACATACCTTGGTGAAGATGTTCTTCATGGCCATCAGAAATACCTGGCAGGTGTTTATTCACTGACGGATCAACAGACACGTACCTTGGTGATGTTCTTCATGGCCATCAGAAATACCTGGCAGGTGTTTATTCACTGATAGATCAACAGACACGTACCTTGGTGAAGATGTTCTTCATGGCCATCAGAAATACCTGGCAGGTGTTTATTCACTGACGGATCAACAGACACGTACCTTGGTGAAGATGTTCTTCATGGTCATCAGAAATCCCTGGCAGGTGTTTATTCACTGACGGATCAACAGACACGTACCTTGGTGAAGATGTTCTTCATGGCCATCAGAAATCCCTGGCAGGTGTTTATTCACTGACGGATCAACAGACACGTACCTTGGTGAAGATGTTCTTCATGGTCATCAGAAATATTTGGCAGGTGTTTATTCACTGACGGATCAACAGACACGTACCTTGGTGAAGATGTTCTTCATGGTCATCAGAAATATTTGGCAGGTGTTTATTCACTGACGGATCAACAGACACGTACCTTGGTGAAGATGTTCTTCATGGTCATCAGAAATATTTGGCAGGTGTTTATTCACTGACGGATCAACAGACACGTACCTTGGTGAAGATGTTCTTCATGGCCATCAGAAATCCCTGGCGGGTGTTGAGGCCCAGCTTGTTGTGCTCGTTACTGCCACAGGCTAGCACCCCGCCCACATCAGTGACCAGCATGGTGCCGTCACACCCGCACGCCACCTCCCGGATCACCACACCCGCCTCCACACCCACCAAAACTGGCTGACAGCTGGCAACAACAACAACACTGGTGGTGGTGGTGCTGGTGGTGGTGGTGCTGGTGGTGGTGGTGGTGATGGTGATGGTGGTGGTGGTGGTGGTGATGGTGGTGGTGATGATGGTGGTGGTGGTGATGATGATGATGGTGAAGGTGATGGTGGTGATGATGGTGTTGGTTGTGGTTATGATGGTTGTGATGGTGGTGGTGGTGGTGAAGACAGACAGACAGACACATACTAATGCACATTAATAAACACAGACATCCTACACACACACACCATACACAGACACACTACACACTCACACCTTACACATACACAAACACACACATACACACACAATCTACAACCACACACAATCTACATACCCACACAACCCCTTCCCCCCTCCTCAGACAGGACAGAGAGACACAGGCATAGAGACAGACAGACAGACAGACAGGACAGAGAGACACAGGCATAGAGACAGACAGACAGACAGACAGACAGGACAGAGAGACACAGGCATAGAGACAGACAGACAGACAGAGAGGACAGAGAGACACAGGCATAGAGACAGACAGACAGACAGACAGACTGGACAGAGAGACAGACTGGACAGAGAGAACGACAAAGGGAGAGTACTGACTGGCTGTCCTCGGAGCCCAGCCCCAGTTGTCCCTTGTGGCCCCGCCCCCAGCTGTACACGTCACCCTCCCTGCCCACCACCACCACGTGCTGCCGTCCACAGGCCACGCCCACCACGTCCACCCTGAAACACGTCATCATCATGTGGCCCCACCCCCAGCTGTACAAGTCTCCCTCCCTGCCCACCACCACCACGTGTTGCCGTCCACAGGCCATGCCCACCACGCCCACCCTGAAACGGCCACGCCCCCAGCTGTAACTGTCGCCCTGCATGTCCACCACCACCAGATCTGATGGAGTGAAAAATCATTTTCTTTCTCACACACACAGACACACACATAAACATACACACTCACTCACTCGCTCTCTCTCTCCCTCTCTCACACACACACATAAACACACATGCACACACTCTCTCTCTCTCTCTCTCACAGACACACATGCGAAACCACCAACCACATACACAGTCAACAAAGAAAAGGTGGAGAAACAGACTCACTTTTTATACACACTAAAATCATTTAATCATGGCACTATGTGGATTCATTCAAACAACATGATAATTAAAAAAAAAAAGCCTGATATACCAGAAAAATAAATAGATAAAAAAAAAGATAAAAAAAAAAGAGAAAGAAAAAGACTCATTTGTTTGCACAATATGTCAAAAAGAAGAAAAAACAACAACCCCCACCTCCCTTACCCCCACCCCCTCCACCTCCTGCCACCACCTCCCCCTCCCAAAAAAAAGACAACAAAACAAAGCAAAACAAAAAATCTGCGAACACTGACCTTAACAGGGCCTCAATAAGGCGTGGCTTGGGGGCATTGGACCAATCACCATGTCCCAGGCAGCCTGAAGCCCCGCCCCCACAGGTCAAGACGAGGCCGTTGTCACTGCCCAGCACAGTGAAGTCTTCCCCACAGCACACCCTGCCCAACAGTTTTACTTTCAGTTTCAGTTTCAGTTTTACTTTCAGAGAGGTGTCAAATCAGGCGAACTGATCCTATACGCTGCATCACATCTGCTTAAAGAACAACAGCAACAACACACAAACCAACAACAAAAAACTAAAGTCCTGGTTAGGACTTGGGAGACTTGTCTGAGGTTTGTATGTAACATTAACAAGAAATGAATTAAAACAAATAAACAAATAAAAAAATACATAACATCAACAAAACAAATTTAACAGAAATGAAATGTACACAGAAGGCAAGTCATCAAAATAGAATAAGAATATGAAAAGGCCTTGTTTACAGAACCCCCCCCCCACACACACACACTCACAAATGCTCAATCAAGTGTGTAAATGCATACACATATGTGCATGTACACACACACACACACACACACACACATTGTGATACATAATTTTTTCCCCACACCACAACCGAACCAACACTAACGTTCACACATTGCAGGTGACCTCAAATCATGACCTTGACCTACATGACCCTAACTACATTGTGACCTTGACCTACATTGTAATGGACTTGCCCTTGAGGGCCTCCACCAGACAGGGGCTGGGACGACCTTGAGTGTCCCCGTGACCCAGCTGACCTTTGTCCCCGTGACCCCAGCTGTACACCTGTTGCTCCGTTGTCACAACAACCACATGGTCTGAACTAACCCCCACCTGGACATGGAAAATAGTGCAGTGGTCAGTGTGTGTGTGTGTGTGTGTGTGTGTGTGTGTGCGTGTGTGCGCGCGTGCACATGCTTTTATATGTGTGTGCACACTTTACGGCATACTTCCTCTCCAAACACGCACAGACACACACATCGCTTTGTACCATCTCGTGCATCTGTCCACCCTGTTATCTCCCCTCTCCCCCACCCCGCTCCACCCACCTGTTTGATCTTCATGCGTGGCGGCAGTCCTGTGATACAAGAGATCTGCCCTGTGGGCTCTAGGTAATACAGCACCGACCTGTAGACAGCAATACAGGTAATACAGGTAATACAGCACCGACCTGTAGACAGCAATACAGGTAATACAGCACAGACCTATAGACATCAATACAGGTAATACAGCACTGACCTGAAGACAGCAATACGGGTAATACAGCACCGACCTATAGACATCAATACAGGTAATACAGCACAGACCTATAGACA
>JAAQRG010296429.1:0-2500 GCA_011634625.1 Babylonia areolata
GCGTGGGAGGATCAGACAGCTCTGATGGCCTTAAAAGGGAATTGGATCTTTAACCATTAACTTTTTAACCATTTGGATCTTTAACCATTAATTTTTTTAACCAGTTGAATCTTTAACCATTAACATGTCAACCATTTGGATCTTTAACCATTAACTTTTTAACCAGCTGGATTTTTAACCATTAACTTTTTAACCAGTTGAATCTTTAACCATTAACATGTCAACCATTTGGATCTTTAACCATTAGCTTTTTAACCAGCTGGATTTTTAACCATTAACTTTTTAACCAGTTGAATCTTTAACCATTAACATGTCAACCATTTGGATCTTTAACCATTAACTTTTTAACCAGCTGGATTTTTAACCATTAACTTTTTAACCATTTGGATCTTTAACCATTAACATGTCAACCATTTGGATCTTTAACCATTGACTTTTGAACTATCGGCATTCCAGAAACAAAACACGTGCTGTTTCCTTGGTTAGACACTTTGACAAAGCATTCCCAACGCGTTCTCTGTAAGTTGTAAGGCATGTTTCACATCTGTGATTCCTCGGTTTGCTGAAACATTCCTCCAAGGAACTGTTGAGGGAGGGGGAGGGAGACAGAGGGGGGACAGAACAAAGGACGGACTGTTGACGTTGAGGGAGGGAGAGGGAGACAGAGGGGGCGGGGGGTGCAGAACAAAGGACGGACTGTTGACGTTGAGGGAGGGAGAGGGAGACAGAGGGGAGACAGAACAAAGGACGGACTGTTGACGTTGAGGGAGGGAGAGGGAGATAGAGGGAGGACAGAACAAAGGACGGACTGTTGACGTTGAGGGAGGGAGAGGGAGACAGAGGGGGGACAGAACAAAGGACGGACTGTTGACGTTGAGGGAGGGAGAGGGAGACAGAGGGGGGGGGGGCAGAACAAAGGACGGACTGTTGACGTTGCAGAAGGAAGTGGAAAACCCTTGTCAGAGACCAGGTTGTCACTCACACAGGACAGGCCTGGAGGTACGTGGTCACCAGCTTTGGTGATGTGCCCCAGTCGATCTTCACAGAGTTGAGAGAATATACATGTGAACACACACACACACACACACACACACACACACACACACACACACACACACACACACACACACACACACACACACACACATTGATGAACTTCAAGACGATAGTCTGAGTCTCGGTGATTGGACACAACTGAATCACATGTCTTTTAAATGCACAGAAAATGAAATGCTTGTATGTATGTGCGCGACAAAAGACAAATGATTAAACATAACTTCAAACCATCAGAACTGAAGAGGTAGATTCTCATATAAATCTGGGTGTCTTTATTGACAAAGATCTAATCAGACTGGTCATACGAAGTACTTCGGTAATCGACACATCAACAAAATACTTCGGTTAGCGAAAATGATAAGTATGATCTTCAGATCCTCAATGTCCATTCACAAACTGTGTGTGTGTGTGTGTGTGTGTGTGTGTGTGTGTGTGTGTGTGTGTGTGTGTGTGTTCAGCACACTGGTCCCCTCCGGCAGATCCTGCAGGACCTGGTGACAACGTAGGACCACTCAGCCCCAGTGGCCCCCTCACCCTCCCCAACTCCCGGAACCCCCTCTGTCTTCTGAGGTGCCGGTGTAAGGGCTGGAACATCTCCCAGGTGTTTGCACCTTGGAGGACAATTCGGAGTGTGGAAAAAAAACCCGATGGGAAAAAAATATAGAGAATTATACGGAGACGACATAGGATACGGACATTCTTCTTCTTCTTCTCATTGTTGTTGTTGTTGTTAAGCGCAGGTAACACGTAAACAACACATCCGTTCATTCAAAATAACTTTGCAAGGATTAAAAAAGGAACTATAGAAATGATAATTGAAATCTTTCGAAGACTGCAATCTGAATTGTCTATGAGGCAGAGAGCAGATTATATGCCTGGTGTGATTGCAGTGTCGTCCCCTGAGGACTCTTCACACATCCTGGCATGGGCAGTGACCTGTCATCCCCTTATGACACGTGATCCAGACACCACTCATAGTTCAGAGCTGTTCTTAGTCCTGGAGGGGAAATGTCACGGTACAACGACTTCCCTAAGCAGCCACGTAGGATGAAGTAAAGAACAGGAAGACAAGAAGACAACAAAATGTACTGTGAAAAGAAAGAGAAGAAAAAGTGTTGACTAATAGATTAGCCTACTCGAAAACAGTTTATCTTTGCACCTCACTCATGCTTGGGGATGTTTAGGAGGGCTAGGGAGAACTGGAAGACATGTAATATATTTGCACAACAGGCGGTCTTCCTGGTTAGCGCCGACTGACAGCTGACATGGCTGTTTAGTTCTTTTTTCTGCTGCTTCTTTTTTTTACCCTTTATTGTTGTGTCTGTAAACCTTTCATTAACGGTTTTCATGACAAATGAATATGATATTCACACACACACACACACACACACACACACACACACACACACACACACACACAGGTTTTGTTTTGGTTTGGTTTGGT
>JAAQRG010296429.1:7500-10334 GCA_011634625.1 Babylonia areolata
GTCTGTTCGAACAAAAGCGAAGCAACAGATGTTGTTTGTGTATCCCTTCATAGGGGCTGTGACCTGATGAATAAATTAGCGGTATCCGTATCTCTCTCTTGTCTGACATATCGTTACTTCATTTTCGATGTGTGTTTTGTTTTGGTTTTTTGGGGAGGTGGGGGAGGGTGTAAAAAATAATGTTTATATATGTTTGTCTGTATGTGTTTAAAGAATGTGTTCCGTGTTCCTACTGTAAACATATTGATTCGTTACTTAGATTAAAGAAATGTTTAAAGAAATATATTTCTCCTTTCATTCTCCGTCCACATCAGTTTCCTCAACACCTCCCACCCCCACCCTCTCCCACAACCCCACCTCACGCTCTCTCGCTCCATTGAAAATGTCTTAAAGAAAAACCGACACTGCCTGGGATGCCTTTTTGTTGTTGATGCAATATGTGTACCTACACTGACTGCAAGAGAGGTGAAAAGAACAGGGGAGCATCTGATTAGCTGACACTGCAAAGGTCAATGAGCCAAGGAGCGTCAACTGACACTAATTGGGCCACATCACTTGACAGAATCACGGTTCCTCCACAACACCCTTCATCTGTTGCTCTAATCAGGTCAACCCCAAGCAGGTCCGATCTGCTGCCATCCTCAACGGATTCTTCAGGGCTGGACTGTCCTGAATCGCCTTCCCGTCATTGCCGTTTCGCCTGCTCTGTGTCTGTGTCTGTCTCTGTGTCTCTGTGTCTGTCTCTGTGTCTCTGTGTCTGTCTCTGTGTCTGTCTCTGTGTCTGTCTCTGTCTCTCTCTAACACACACACACACACACGCGCGCGTACACACACGCACACACACACACACGCGCGCGCGCACACACACACACCCACACCCACACGCACGCACGCACGCACACACACACGCACACGCACATACACACACACACACACACACACACACATTCGTGCTTGCGCACAATTCAGAACTGAAGGCCATCAGAGTCTGAAAAGTAATCAAAGTCGACAACAAGGTATTTCACTGAGAGTGAAATGACACACAACAAAGAAGGAGAAACAACAACAACAACAACAACAACAACAAACAGTAAATGTATCTGACCCTGACAAACAAAAAGAGAACGGAGGGTAGGGGGCAGATAACTCATTGACATCAGCAACCCACATCATCTGACTGCCGATGCTGAGAAGTCAAGTTCATGATTATTACAAGTGTGTATCGTTATTAATATTTCCGACACTTTACGTTTCATTTCTTCTCATTATTCTACACTCAGTAATATTCTAAATAATATAATCTATTATTCATTTATTTTATCAGTCAGTATGTTTGTTTGTTTGTTTTGTTGTTTTCTATAGAATTGTGCCAGAGACAGCTGTCTTGTTTGCTGTTGCTTCTTTTCCGTGCGCTAAGTGTATATTGCACACCGGACCTAGCTTGATTGTTTCGTCCAAAAGTCTAACATCCAGACCACAATACAGTGTGCAGTGAACACAGAACACATTTTAACGATTCTTTTTTTTTTTTTTTTTTTGTACTGGAGAAAGTGTGTATCACAGATGAGTGCTGAAGGCCTTACGTCTCCTGTTTTAATTGTATATAGTTGCTTTGAAAATAGTTTTTTGTTTTGAAAAACTCTGAATTGATTTTCTCTAAATGTTATACATAATTTTGCGTGATGAATGATTACTTTGCAGTTTTTAAATTTGACGACATGTTGATGATATGTTTTATGCGAGGCAGTCCTGTCCACACATTAACATGACGTCATTTGAAACAGCGCAGTGTCCCCAGCCGTGTCTGTCAGGTGTGTGTGATGACGTCACGGGAACATGCGTGGTGGACTGGGGATCAGGCTTCGACGGCGCATCTCAAGGTGACGGTCATTTGATATGTTCACTTGTTCAGTTGCATTCTGTAGTTCTTTAACCTGTGTAACATACATGTTCATGTCGTTGAGGATGTTTTCAACAACAGCAACATTAGCGCTAGGGCTGTTACTGCTGGGGCTGTTAGTGCTAGGGCTGTTAGTGCTGGGGCTGTTAGTGCTAGGGCTGTTAGTGCTAGGGCTGTTAGTGCTGGGGCTGTTAGTGCTAGGGCTGTTAGTGCTGGGCTGTTACTGCTAGGGCTGTTACTGCTGGGGCTGTTAGTGCTAGGGCTGTTAGTGCTGGGGCTGTTAGTGCTAGGGCTGTTAGTGCTAGGGCTGTTAGTGCTGGGGCTGTTAGTGCTAGGGCTGTTAGTGCTGGGCTGTTACTGCTAGGGCTGTTACTGCTGGGGCTGTTAGTGCTAGGGCTGTTAGTGCTGGGGCTGTTAGTGCTAGGGCTGTTAGTGCTAGGGCTGTTAGTGCTGGGGCTGTTAGTGCTAGGGCTGTTAGTGCTGGGCTGTTACTGCTAGGGCTGTTACTGCTGGGGCTGTTAGTGCTAGGGCTGTTAGTGCTGGGGCTGTTAGTGCTAGGGCTGTTAGTGCTAGGGCTGTTACTGCTAGGGCTGTTAGTGCTGGGGTTGTTAGTGCTAGGGCTGTTAGTGCTGGGGCTGTTAGTGCTAGGGCTGTTACTGCTAGGGCTGTTACTGCTGGGGCTGTTAGTGCTAGGGCTGTTAGTGCTGGGGCTGTTAGTGCTGGGGCTGTTAGTGCTGGGGCTGTTAGTGCTAGGGCTGTTAGTGCTGGGGCTGTTAGTGCTGGGGCTGTTAGTGCTGTTAGTGCTAGGGCTGTTACTGCTAGGGCTGTTACTGCTAGGGCTGTTAGTGCTAGGGCTGTTAGTGCTGGGGCTGTTAGTGCTGGGGCTGTTAGTGCTAGGGCTGTTAGTGCTGTTAGTGCTAGGGCTGTTAGTGCT
>JAAQRG010296431.1:0-10324 GCA_011634625.1 Babylonia areolata
TTTGATTTTGATTTGTTATTCTGGGTCATTTTAGAATCAGAGTCCATATCAGTTTTTGCTCACTTCTTTGATTTTACTTGTTATAAACATTTTTTTTTTTCGTCAGCATGCACACTTGCCGTGAGAGGAAGTTTGCGCATTACTGTTATAAAAATTATTATAAATGCTATTATAAAAGGTTCTGCTCTAGTTTTGCTTTCTCATGCATGTTTATGATGTTTTTGTTCATTGACGATACAGAGTTTTCCTTGATACTTGGCTTTCATGCATGTTTATGATGTTGTTGTTCATTGACGATACAGAGTTTTCTTTGATACTTGGCGCCATTTGAGTATGACACCATGTCCAATCAAGGCCAAAGTTTGGTTTTGGTTCATCAGTTCTTTTAGATGTGTGTGTGTGTGTGTGTGTGTGTTTGTGTTGATTTTACTTATATTCATTTCTTTTTTCCTTTCTTTCATATTTCTTTGGGGGAGGTGAGGGGGGGGGGGCGAGGGGTGATACCTGAACTGTTTGCGTTGGACTGCCAGCAAAGTCTGTATAATCTATGATGCCAGTTTTGTCTCTCAGCTGATGAAGTGAGAACATTTTGATCTCTGTTCAGACTTCAGAATGCTAATGCTGCAAGTGTTTCAACGGTATCGTTTGCTCTTTCCTGAAATGTGATCTTGTCCCCTTCATTTTCTGGTTGGTGATGAAGAAGAGTTTCATCTGTTGAAGTGATTGATTGATTTTGTGATTGAGTTGTTGATTTTGCCTACTCTCTTAGCTGAATAAGCGGTCCTTGTTGTGTTTATTTATTTATTTATTTTGCTTTCAGTTCCAGCTGGTCTGAAAGCATCCCGACTTGACTGATTAACTGAAAACTTGATTTGATTTTCGTGTTTGAGTTTCACATATCAGTTTGAGCCAACCTTTTCTTCTTCTGTTCTGGTTTCATTCTCTCTCTCTTTCTTTCTTTTTTCTTTTTTTTTCTTTCTTTTTTAACATTTACATCCGACATATCTGACATTGTTAGTGATGGCGATTGTTCTGTTTGAAGCATTGACATGGTTCTGAGGGCGTCCAGGACTTCAAAGATCACTTTTTTTTTCTTTCTTTTTTTTTTTATTAGATCAATTTGTTTCTGGAGAGAGAGAGAAAAAAAAAAAGAAATGCACTGCACGATGGATATCTTTTTCCATTGTGAAACTCGTGTACATACGAGTGAACGTGGGAGTTGCAGTCCATGAACGAAGAATGAGAAGTGTTTCAGGGGGGAAATGCTCTGTGTGAGGTGTCTCTTTGTGTCATGGGGTGATTTGTTCGGAGGGGGCAGGGGTGGAGAGGTTGGGGGGGGGGGGGATACCTTGTGTCTCTTTGCGTCAGTCTGGGATGTGTACAATTTGTGTTGTGTATGAAACTCCTCCTTTGCTGCTGTTTAGGAACAGGGCACAGAGTTTTTTCTGCTCAGACCTGGGCCATGTCTCACTGACAGGGTGACAGTTGACTCTGCACAGTGCTGTTCTTGCTTGTTCTCTGCTTGACCGAATTGTGGACTCATCTCTGTCAGTAAAGGAGTTCTTGAGACCACCGAATGGTGAAAGTCAATCTGCTTTAGGGATTGCTTTATTGATTTAAGTGTAATGTGTAACTGATAGATTGATGTCATTTAAGTGTAGTGTCTAACTGATTGCTTTATTGATTTAAGTGTAATGTGTAACTGATAGATTGATGTCATTTAAGTGTAGTGTCTAACTGATTGCTTTATTGATTTAAGTGTAATGTGTAACTGATAGATTGTTGTCATTTAAGTGTAGTGTCTAACTGATTGCTTTATTGATTTAAGTGTAATGTGTAACTGATAGAGTGATGTCATTTAAGTGTAGTGTCTAACTGATTGCTTTATTGATTTGAGTTTGATTTCGTATGGATTTTTTTTTTTAATTTGTGTATAATGTCTTGCAGATTGCTTTGTTGATTAAAGTGAAGTGTCAGTTGTTCAGTGTGCATGTATTGAACAGGATGTTTTAGTCACAACTCAAGCTTTACCCTTGTTGTTCACAGAACTTGTTGTGTGCTGTTACACGCTGTTTGTTGACTACTCCTTTTTTTTTCTTTTTTTTTTTCTTTTTTTTTCAACACGCCGAACTACTCTTTAAGAGGTTTTACCCGAGTAACGTAGGACCCAGTCCAATGCAGTTGGCTGTGCTATAAGAAAAGTGAATTCATTTGATTTGATTTGATTCGAGTGACAGTCCAGAGATGATCAGGGATGACTTTCCATTTTGATGATCACAGGTCACGACCAAGGAATGGTTTTGCCTGAACACAACGAACAGTGTTGCAGGTGGATTTCCTTTTGATCCCTCTCGCTGTCTGTCTACCGGTGGAATGAATGGATGTTGGGGGGTTACCTACTCGGCGAATGTTTGTTTCTTTTCTGTACTGTATTCTTCATGTTGTCTTTAATGTGATGGTGACTTTGCCTTTTTTTTCTTTTTGTTTGTTTGTTTCCCTGTGAACTTCATATAATGATGTGACAATTTTGCCAGTCTCTGTATTGCACTGCATTATTCAACATTTGTTGCGTTTTATTCACACTTTTCATGATATTACTTCCCACAAGTGTCGTGCATTGCATTGGACTGCATTGTATCATTATTATCATGTCTTATATTGTACTTTTATTGTATGTAGTGTACCGGTCCTTGCCGTAAGAGGTGTTTTTTTTGTGTGTGTAAATTTTGGAGAGTGTGCATCGGGGGAAAGTACATTGCAGTCTCATTTTTCGATGTTACGGTCTTCTTTATGTGTTCACTTTTGTTGTTTTTGGTTGGTGTGTTGTTGTTGTTGTTTTGTTGTTCTTGTCAAAGTGGACCTCATTTAACAATATAGCCAGGATGCGTTTTAATTATCACACGCTGAACACTTCACATGGCTTGTTGCTTCATGAAAAAGACTTGCACTCAGACCCACAAGAGAATCCAGGCCTTGACCTTGGTTCAGACCAAAGACTTTTTTTTTCTCTCCAACATCGTTGCTCCTCTGTTGATTTAAACGCCTTGAATACATAGAGATCCCCAAGATACATCGAATACTTTGCTGCTTCTTTTTTTTTTCTTTTCTTTTTTTTCAAGACTTCTTTCCCGGTTCTCTTCTGAATACACGTTCCCATCAGGCAGTTATTTCTGGATACCTTTGAATGTTTTGTCTATTGAATTTGGAACACTCAAAATAAGCGTCGTAGCTAATTTGGAACATCTCCAGATACCTGTCTGTTGCAGTTTGGGGACACCTGAGGATATTCCACTCGTTTTGGGACATCTTGAAGGACCAGTCCCGTGTTTTCCTTTCTCAGAACGCTTAGTCCATCCATGCTGGTGATTTTTCATATATCTTGGATTACCCACGTTTGTAAGTTTGGGACCATCGACATCGTCTGTCCGAGGTAAACTATTTTGGGACTTAATTGTTTGATACAAACGGTTGACCATTAATTATTCACTAATATCATTTATTTATTTATTTTGGAAGTGCAGCTATCGTTACGACTGCCCAGCAGGTGCTTGCCGAATATATACACACGCATCTTTCCCCAGTGCCTGCGGTATCAACCGGTCTTTGCCTTTTATATCCCCCCCAGCCCCTCCCCCTCCCCAAAACCCAATTCCCCCAAACCCCCTACCCTCCATCCCACCCTTTTTTCTCTCTCCCCAGCCATGTTATAACCACAGCGTTGATCTGTTCAACAACGAAACCCGCCTTTTCCTGCTCTTCTGAACTGTTCCTGCATTGTATGTATGTTCCTGTCTTGTTCACATGATGTTCGTCGTCTTCGAGCATAAGAGTATTCTGTGTGTGTGTGTGGAGAGAGAGAGAGAGATTGGTAGGGGAGGGGGGTATACTTTTTCAGGGTAAAATGAATCTTTTGCAGGCGTTGTGAGACAACGAAACTGTAGGGTAAAAAAAAAAAAAAAAGAAGAAGAAAAGCAAAGCAAACTCTTCGGCAAAGAATTGAACGTTCACCTCCAACATCCGAATGGTAGGAGCTGGCCTGTTTTAACTGTCAGTGCGTTGACACATAATGACTCGGATCTTGGCGTGAGTACACGGCACTTCGTAAACTGACTGATTGACTCATTGAGGAAAACGCCTAGCAAAATGTCCACAGTTCCCAGCAATTTTTTATGTGTGTGTTATGATTGGGAAGGTGGGTTTGCTTGTTTGATCCTTTCGGTATTTTGAAAATATAACTAAATTTCTTTACATGTGTCGGATATGCATTTTTGAGTCCTTTGCTTTTCAAAGTGTGCGGCTTTTTTTTTGCTTTTTTTTCTTTTTTTTTGTCATTTCCAGCTCAAGCTTTTTCATCAGCATTACCTACCTAGTGCATCCGTTTCGTGTTTTTTTGTTTTTGTTTTTGTTTTTTTTTACTTTGCTGTCTGAAAACTTGCATTTTACGTAAATTGAAAGCATGTTCATCGATTCATCGAAGAGGAATGTTTGACTCGAGCCGAGGCGCGGGCTTTTTTTGTTTTTTCGGTTTTTATTGTTGTTGGTGGGTTGTTGTTTTTTACAAGAATTTCACGAAGAGGCGCATTGGTTATTACACCAGCTATGCCGTGCGATTGATTTTTTTGTGGGTCGTTCTGTAACACTGAGCCACGATCACATCACATCTCAATGTGTGTTTTGAGCTCTTTTTTTCATTTTTCTTTTTTTTTTTTTCCTCGCTGCATGCCAGTTTTTGGCATATGTTTTACATTCTGTGTTATTGTTGTACATTGCCCCCTTTTCTCTATACTGTTTGCATAACCTATCCGATGGCTTTACTTTACACGTCATTGTTTTTTTTGTGTGATCATTGATTGTTTCGGATGTTCACGCTTTTTCTCTGTGGTTGCCAACTATGTCTGGCCCAAGGCTGGTTGTGTATCACTTTCACCGATTGATTGTTCCGTTGTTTTCGTTGTTCTTCGCACTTTCAGAGTAAACATTTTAAAGATGAAGCTGGTTTTGCCTGGTTTGGTCTTTGGTAAAACGTGTGTGTGTGTGTGTGTGTGTGTGTTTGTGTTGTGTAGAGGGGTGTGTGGGAGTGGGTAGAAGGAGATACTTTTTTTTCTTTTTCTTCTGTGTAATTCAGTATAGACTTTTACACACATCTGTGTCACACACACACACACACACACACACGCACGCACGCGTGCGTGCACACCACACATCATCGCCTGTGACAACTGATGTATATGTAATTGTGTGCGTGCGCGGTAGCGCGCGGCGTGTGTGTGTGTGTGTGCATAGGCGCGAGACAGATCGCAAATGAATTTACCATTGATTCAACAACTGACGTACATATGCGTTGATCGAACGCAAAAATCGCATACAGACCATTCTGAGACATACATTGTAAATACATATCCCCGGCGGTAGTGATACAGACATGCAACCATGCATGCATCACATCACGGCACACTCAACAGATATCAATAAAACCAGTGATGAAGAAATTGGCAGCCTGTTGTGTGGGTGTGTCTGAAAATCTGGTCCATACAAATTAATACCGCGGACTAATAAAGATATATAAATAGAGTATGTGTCAGACACTATTTATAAATAAAGTCCGTGCACATGAAACCTCCATTCTCGTTGGCTGTTCCACGCAGTTTGAACCAACCACAAAGCGCAGCACATTTGCCAGAATTGTCTGCTGCCCGACGTGAGATAAGACTGTCGGCCTCGTGGGACAGAAATAAACCAGCGCTGAATTCGGCATACAGGACAACACAGACTCAAACGATAGCTGCAGTTTGCAAGTGAAAACACTGCTGATCGAGCGAGCGAGAACAGACAGGAAGAAGTGTGAGAATCAAATGTGGAGCGTTTCGTTTTGACTGGAGGCAACCATGGGGCAAGGTCTGTCTTACCAGCAGACGACAAACAAGACAGTGGTGATCGTTGGTGAGTTGAAGTTTTAATTTCTCAAGCCGGGAGGCGTCACTGCGTTCGGGCAACTCCATATGCGCTACACCACACCCGTGCGAGGCAAATGCCTGACAGCAGCATAACCTAACGCGCTTGTCACGTCCGGCCTTGTCTCACCACTGCCGGAGTGACATTTTAATTTTATATGTTGAACGCGCGCGTTTGTCTTCAGTAGATATGCCGCATTAATGCATGTCAGTATGTATGTGGGAATGTTATGTTGTTGTTCGTTCTCTGTATGTTTTGTTATTCCGCTGTTGTTTTGTGTGTGTGCGTGTGTGATAGCTTGATTTCTTTTCTCACCCTCCTGACTGGCAGGTTTTGCTGGAGCAGGAAAACGAACGCTATGGCACATCATGAAAGGCCATGACCTGTCCGACGGATATGTTGATGGTCAGTATGGAGTACACACACACACACACACACACACACACACACACACACACACACACACACACACACACTGTTGCAATACTCGATTTGAAATTTGTTTGTTTGTTTGTTTCATTATCTTTTTTAGTACACTGCGAGGATACTGAAAGCAGTTGCAGCAATTGGTCATCATCAGTCATCATCACTTGCGACAAGTTTCCAAATGGCGAGGTGGGAGAAAATGTATGACCGGCGACAAAGTTTGTTTTGGCGACGGTTTTGGCTCAACACCGCTTATCTTTTCAGTTGTGGCAGAGTACTGTTTACACACCGTTTGCATGCCACTGTTGTGCATATTCTTCTTCTTCTTCTACTTCGTTCGTGTGCTGCAACTCCCACGTTCACTCGTAGGTACATGGGTGGGCTTTTACGTGTATGACCGTTTTCATCCCGCCATGTAGGCAGCCATACTCCGTTTTCGGGGGTGTCGTGTATATAACTTGTCGATCCGTGAACATCTTTCCAAGGGGATCTGCTGTGGAAAAAAAAATCAAATTCAGATGTTGAAGGTAAAGTATAACACCGGGAATCAAGAGAGTTGTACCAAAGGATATAATTTTTTTATAACCTATAATAAGAAGAAGAATGCATGACGGGCGCAATATTCAAGCAGTCAAAGCGTTTGTCTTTTCAATCTGAGGGTCCTGGGTTCAACTTAACCCTTTCACCGCCAAGCTCGCATTTATGCACAGGCGTGGTAGAGGACCCATGTCACTGAAAGGTGACCATTCATTGGTCTGTTATCCATGAACCTGCTGCTCTTAATGTTTGGTGGTAGGATAGGCCATATTTTCTATGCATCGCAGAGAGAATCCCCAGCTATTCTTAGCCACTGGCTTTCCTGTGTTTATACCACAAGAGCATTTTGTACTCTAAATTGACTGGCGGTGATTGGGTTAAGCCCAGTCACCGCGTCACATGCTGGGGAAAGGGTGGAGATTTTTCTGATCTCCCAGCTGGCATCAGCATATGTGCAGACATGCTTGTGCATGAACCACATACGTGTGAAGACAGCACGCAGAAGATGAAATGTGCACGTTAAAGATCCTGTGATCGATATCAGTGTAAGCTGGGTTATGAAATCAACAACATACCCAGTATGCACACACCCGAAAACGGTGTGTGTGTGTGTGTGTGTGTGTGCGTTGCTCTCTCTCTCTCTCTTTGTATGTTTGTGTGTATGTGTGTCTGTGTGTGTGTGTGTCCAGAGGAAACGAAGCAGGTGTACCACGGGCCTGGTCTGATGCCTGAGGTGTCGGTCTTCAGCAAGGTCCACTGCGCCACCTTTGAAGTCTCCCCCAGAAGGGATTTCCACGTAGGCGGTTCAGTTCTCTGACGGCATGTGAACATTTTGGTTTGGTTCACGTTGGGTTATTTACAGACCTACCTCCTTTAGTCCTTCAGTGAGTCAGCCCCACGCTTTCTGTCGGGCTGGTCAGTGGAGAGAGGTAGAGATACAGAGAAAGAAACAAAGTACGAAGTTTTGTTGGATTTTTTGTTGTTGTTTTTCATTGAGGGAAGTGGAGTGAGCATACGTGTGCTTTTTTCCATCTAACCCTCGGGGCAAAGAGAAAATCAAAATATTCACGGAGTCAGTATCAAACTGGATATGTAGATGTAAGAACATGACATTCAGACATACTTGCACACAATCTTAAACATGCACATGTATGTAATCATGATACAAACATCATGTTATGAATGTAGCCGTGTACCCGAGTGGTATATAAGGGGACGCATGGCAACATGAAGATCCAATGACAACAAAAAGAAGAGAAAAGAAAAGCAATCAACGAAGTAGCCTATGTCGGCAAGACAACGACTGAGGTTGTGTATTAAGTACTGCAATAGTGATAAGACATACAACTATACGTGTATTCAGGAAAAGAAAATCGAGTTGCATT
Source organism: Babylonia areolata (assembly GCA_011634625.1). Taxonomy (NCBI): domain Eukaryota; kingdom Metazoa; phylum Mollusca; class Gastropoda; order Neogastropoda; family Buccinidae; genus Babylonia; species Babylonia areolata. Next base: position 8,301 of record JAAQRG010296431.1, read on the forward strand.
GTTTACATATTTATCCATAATGTTTGGTCATTTTTTGTTGTTGTTGAATTCTTGAATGCTTATCTGTACATTGAAACTGGATGAGATATTACTCCATAAACAGCCTCCTGAATAAATGAGACTGGATTTTAACAGATCTGCTACCCTTGGGAGGGAGGTGGGGGAGGGGGGTATCTTAAGATCGAGGGAGTTAGCGAGTGAGAGACAGAAAAGGGGAGAGAGTGTGTGTGAGACAGAGAAGCAGGGAGAGACATAGGAAGTTAGAGGGAGACAGAAACAGGTGTCTCTCTGTCTCTCCCTCTCTGACCTTCTCTGTCAATCACACATACCTTTACCTCCACCCCACACACTCATACACAATTTTTGTCTCTCTTTTTGTCTCTGTGCTTTCTCTCTCTCTCTCTCTCTCTCTCTCTCTCACACACACACACACACACACACACACACACACACACACACACACATTCATTCATTCATTCATTGCCCACATCATGTCTGACAGGTCAATTTCTGGGGGTACCACGGTCTCGGTGAGATGGACGCTGGAATCTTCATCATAGACAGTCGGCCAACACTGCCAGGCTTCATCATCAGCCTTGTTTGGGGAGCGTTCCTTAGGGAGATAAAGTGTGAGGCCTCAGTTCCTGTGCTGGTCCTGGCCAACAAACAGGACATGGATGGCGTCACACCTTGGCAAGACATCGTCAAATTATTCTCTCTGGAGAAACTGAAAGGCCGCCGGAGTGAGTGTGGTCATTAGTGTGTGGTTATCAGGACTTGAATCCCGCCCGGCCCCCGCCTCCACTACACCCCCAACCAACTACAGACATGTTTAGCGTGTTCTGCATGTTGATTCCAATATCTCTTAACCGTAGCGGAGAGGTTTTCCTTGTCGAATGTGTTGTGATCATGTAGATGGTCTGTGTTCCTCATCAGTTGTGGAGAATCAGGATCAGATCAGAATCATTTTCAATTTTCAGTTTAAGCTTAACAGCGTTTGCAAGACACACATACGCACCCACCCACATACACGGAAAAAACAAAAACAACAAGAGAGGCAAGGCCTTCAAGACTCACTTGTGATACACTTTTTAAAAAAATCCAAGCTTTTCATGTATTGAGTATGATTTCAAAATGTAATGTTTAAGATGAGAAAGATCAGTTTAAAGCAAATTAACTCCCCTAGCATTAATTACAGAGTGATTTCCCTTTTTTACACTCTGCACCAAAACGTTTGCAAAATAAATAAAACTTCCATGCTTAGCAAAAGAAGTTCCTGTTTGAACAAAAAATGATAATAATGACTGCTCTTGTTGTTGGGTCAGAATATCAGATCAAAGTGCCAAGTTTAGAGAATACAAAAAAATATAAATATAACAGTAAATGCAGTTTGCGTATAATTAGGCTTCATTTTTTATTTTTTTGTGCCCATCCCATAGGTGCAATATTGTTTTAAAGAAGATGACTGGAAACAACTGAATTTTTCCTATTTTTATGCCTAATTTGGTGTCAACTGACAAAGTATTTGCAGAGAAAATGTCAATGTTAAAGTTTACCACGGACACACAGACACACACACACACAGACAACCGAACACCGGGTTAAAACATAGACTCACTTTGTTTACACAAGTGAGTCAAAAAAAGCAAACAAACAAGAAATTGAAACACGTAGGCGAAGACGTTGTTGCAAACTTGTTTTTTTCATCTGAACATGCCCTCAAGATTGTTTCCTTGTAGGAGATATTTTATGATAAAAAATATTTTCCATGCCCTGTGTGCTATAAACATGTATCAGTGTCTCTTCAGTTAACCATTTACAGTGATGTTTACCTCTGTATTATGAACACGTCCTGTGTTGTGAAGACGTCCTTAGTTGTGAACTCGTTTTGTGAAGACGTCCTGTGTTGTGAAGACATCCTGTGTTGTGAACACGTGTTGCGAAAACGTCCTGTGTTGTGAACACGTGTTCTGAAGTTAAAATGTGAACACGTGTTGTGAAGACATCCTGTGTTGTGAACACGT
>JAAQRG010296438.1:0-10357 GCA_011634625.1 Babylonia areolata
CCAAGTTTTACGTCACCAACGATAAGCTAGAATTTTTGTCTGTAAATTCGCAGAAATTTGTCTATTGGCTCGAGCACGCGCAACATCACACATAAATAAATATATATGAAGCACATTAACATTTAGAACATAAACTTCCGTCAAAACGTGCAACTTGACACAATAACTTCGATTATAAAACTGATTCATGTTTACGAAGCAAAAAAACACACACACAAAAGACGCATATCATTGAAACACAAAATCAGCCAACATTAACCACCCCCCGCAACATAACACACAAACTCGCACGCACGCACAATTAGGACTAAAGGCCACCCCCTCCTAATGCATGCTCATCTCGGTACACGTTAGCAACTGAACGACAGCACTGACGTGACGCCAGCCATGCCACATTATGAAGGTTGAAAACACACACACACACACACACACAAAATAAAAAAACAGCAACAACAACAACAACAAAAAAGCCCACATCAGGACACTGACAATCGTGCACCAGCTAATATCACATAATAAAATATTGTGAAGATGCTACTGCACCTCAGAACGCTAGCACAACCACACACACACACACACACAGATAAATAGGTAGATAGAAAATAAAATCTTAAATACCCTCGATGCCGGAGTGTGGATAGGTACGAACAGAAGTTTGCCGAGAAGAAGAGAGTGAGACCGAGCGAGCAATGGCCTTCTGGTCAGCGGTCAGACAGGTGTCGCGCCATTGCTGCCAGAAGTCTGGTGCTGCTGGCATCACTGCGGGTGGTGGTGGTGGTGATGGTGGTAGTGGTGGCATAGCCATCCCGTCAATACTACGCGTTATTCGTCTGTTGGTTTTGCTTTTGACCGAACGTGCTGCGGGTGTGTAATAATAATAATGATGATAATAATAGTAATAATAATATGCAGGCTTTTATAGCTCAGTACCCCCATCTCAAATGGGGCTCACCGCGCTTTACAATAGGATGTACAAATTTAAGACTAAGTGACAAAAATTTGTACAGAAAATAAAATAAAATAGATAAATCCGATAGATAGTCTCACATTACATTTGCTAAAAGTGACATTTTTCAGACTCACATCACACTGGTTAAAATTTACAAACAAGTTCAGACTAAGTGACATAAAGATATGTAAATCATCACAGGCAATGTCACAGTCTCACATCACGTAGGCCCACATCACAGCAAGATAAAAACATGTCACATTCACACTGGTCAAAACATGCACCAGGAACCAGGCCTCACAGAACCACACCAAAAATCATCACAAATGCACACAAATCAACTCCAAGAGCACACCCAACGACCAAATCACAGCAAGCATAATTATACAGATGGAAAAGCTCTACTCAGAAAGATACAACTTGAAAAGATGTGTTTTGTGTGCTGTTTTGAATGCGGATGTTAGGGTATGACGACTGTGAGGGTAGCGAATTCTACTGTTATGGTGCAACAAAAGAAAAGGAACGTTCATGTGCGACTACTTGGAATAGACAGTGTGCGCATGTCATTTGAAGAACGGACGGAGTTGTCTGGATGGTAAATGGTAAATTGACAGAAAGTAGATCTGGAATAAGGGGTGATAAGTGACAAGAGGCTGCCACTGTGACAGGGTGGATTTCGAGTAGATGTGTGACAAGATATTGCAACTGTAAAATAGGGTGGATTACGAATAGAATCTTTAGATGTGTGACAAGAAAATGTGACTGAACAGGGTGGATTACGAAGAGATGTGTGACAAAATATTGCAACTGTAAAATAGGGTGGATTACGAATAGAATCTTTAGATGTGTGACAAGAAAATGTGACTGAACAGGGTGGATTTCGAGTAGATGTGTGACAAGATATTGCAACTGTAAAATAGGGTGGATTACGAATAGAATCTTTAGATGTGTGACAAGAAAATGTGACTGAACAGGGTGGATTACGAAGAGATGTGTGACAAAATATTGCAACTGTAAAATAGGGTGGATTACGAATAGAATCTTTAGATGTGTGACAAGAAAATGTGACTGAACAGGGTGGATTACGAAGAGATGTGTGACAAGATATTGCAACTGTAAAATAGGGTGGATTACGAATAGAATCTTTAGATGTGTGACAAGAAACTGTGACTGTAACAGGGTGGGTTACGAATAGATGTGTGACCAAATATTGCAACTGTAAAACAGGGTGGATTAAGAATGAATGTGTGACAAGGTATTGCAACTGTAACAGGGTGGGTTTCAAATAAGTATTAGGTTGGAAATATTTCAAATCATACTGACAGACGTTGCAATCGTAATAGGGTGGAAATATTTCAGATTGTGACAGTGGTTTCAACTGCAACAGGGCGGGAATGTTTGCAAAATATTTTAAATACATGTGTGATGCGCTACAGTGGTTTCAACTGTAACAGGGTAGATATAATTATTTCAAATGGATGTGTGACAGACGTGGCGGAAATACTGATTTCAAATAAATGTGTGGCAGTGGTTTCAACTGTAACAAGGTGGCAATATTTCAAATTGATGTGTGACAGAGATTGTATCTGTAACAGGGTGGATTTGAATTATTTCAAAATGATGTGTGACTAGAGATTGTTATTAACTGTAAAATGGTGGATATATATATATTTCAACATTTTAAGTGTGTGACAAAATATTGGAACTGTAACAGTGTGGAAATATTTCAGTGTAAGGAATGAAATACACAGTCTCGCCTATACGAACAATTAACCCGCACATTCTAAAATTCTCGGGTGGGAACAAAAATGAAATAGCTAGCCACTTGAACGATACACGCTGCTACCCTACTGACACATATACATCCAAATGAAACGGATTTCAGAGAGAGAGAGGGAGGTGGATGGAGGAGTGTGGGGGTATATATAGTTGTGATACAGGCTGGCCCAGATCATTCAGTCTTTTTCTAGAAAATGGTATCTATAAAATGAAATAAGATGAATAAAATGTAACGAAATGAAATGAAATAAAAACGTGGAAAATGTGTAATCAATTAATAATGAGCAAACCGTAATTCCATCCACTTTATGCATATACTACTGAATCTAATTAGTTGCTTGTTCGTACATTTTGAATGTTTGTTTTCACTAATGGCCATTCAACAACAGCAAATATATTTAATAGACGGATAAGACTGACTACACGGAAATAATTGTAATGTGCCGTGCGCGATGTATCTCTAATATACCTACCTTTTCTCGCTTGATATTTCACTTTGTTTACCTGGAAAAAAACAAACCAAAAATATGTAGCCTACCCCGCTGTTGGCAGCAGTTCTGACATTCATTTACTCTAACCAATTGAATATACAAAGTTACGGATTTGGAAAAAAAAAAAAAAAAAAAGAAGAAAAAAAGTAGCACAGTAGCAGCAATAATAGTAGTAATAGTAGCTGTTGTTGTTGTTTATATAAAAGGCTTGACTAAGCGCGTTGGGTTACGCTGCTGGTCAGGAATCTGCTTAGCAGATGTAGTGCAGCGTATATGGAGATGTGGTGCAGCGTATATGGATTTGTCCGAATGCATTGACGCGTCCTTGAGCTACTGATATTGATATTGGTTTATGGAAACATCAATTGAATGATTTAGAAGAAAGCGAATTGTAACAACAACAACAACAACAACAAAACATGCATGTTAGGTTTGTACGATGTACGGTTTTAGTGAAGGGTGTAGGTGCATTCAGTGTAGTGAAATGTGATATATTCACTCACTTTGCTGTCATTAATTAACTGATAATCAAAAAGAGAAAAAGAAAAAGGTATGTGAAGGATTTGAGAAATGGTGGCTTCATTTACTCATTCCTTCCGATTTCATTCACTTTATTCATTCATCCATTCGTTCGTTCGTTCATTCATTCATTCGTTTGTACGTTCTTACATTTCAGTTATTTCCATGATCAAGTCTAGATACTTTAATTGCACTTTACATGAACTAACAAGGTACAATACATAATAATGACTCTCCCGCCCCAAAATATAAGAACAAAAACAAATGTACACTACATCAAAAGATCATCAAGGCCACCAGAAACAAATACTACACAGAGAAAGAGAGAGAGAGAGCTAGCAAACTAAAACTCGTGACATAAAAATCAAAAGGAATCCAATAAAACAACAAAAAAGGTATGATTCAACAGGTATGATTGTAGCCTACCAGGGGGTCATAAGGAATCCAATAAAGCAACAAGAACTGAACTGTATAATTCAACAAGTATAATTGTAGCCTACTTAGGGTCATAAGGAATGCAGTGAAGCAACAGGAGCTAAAAGGTATGATTCAACAGCCATAACTGTAGCCTACCTGGGGATGTAAGGAATCAAATAAAGCAACAAGAAAGGTATGATTCAACAGGTATAATTGTATTCTACCTAGGGTTATAAGGAATCCAATAATGCAACAAGAAAGGTATAATTCAATAGGTATAATTGTCGCCTACCTGTGGAAGTAAGGAATCCAGTAAAGCAACAAGAAAGGTATAATTCAACAGGTATGATTGTAACCCACGTGGAGTTATAAGGAATCCAATAAAGCAACAAGAAAGGTATGATTCAACAGCCATATCTGTAGCCTACCTGGGGTCATAAGGAATCCAGTAAAGCAACAAGAAAGGTATAATTCAACAGGTATGATTGTAACCCACCTGGAGTTATAAGGAATCCAATAAAGCAACAAGAAAGGTATGATTCAACAGCCATATCTGTAGCCTACCTGGGGTTATAAGGAATCTAATAAAGCAACAAGAAAGGTATGATTCAACAGCCATATCTGTAGCCTACCTGGGGTCATAAGGAATCCAGTAAAGCAACAAGAAAGGTATAATTCAACAGGTATGATTGTAACCCACCTGGAGTTATAAGGAATCCAATAAAGCAACAAGAAAGGTATGATTCAACAGCCATATCTGTAGCCTACCTGGGGTTATAAGGAATCTAATAAAGCAACAAGAAAGGTATGATTCAACAGCCATATCTGTAGCCTACCTGGGGTCATAAGGAATCCAGTAAAGCAACAAGAAAGGTATAATTCAACAGGTATGATTGTAACCCACCTGGAGTTATAAGGAATCCAATAAAGCAACAAGAAAGGTATGATTCAACAGCCATATCTGTAGCCTACCTGGGGTTATAAGGAATCTAATAAAGCAACAAGAAAGGTATGATTCAACAGCCATATCTGTAGCCTACCTGGGGTCATAAGGAATCCAGTAAAGCAACAAGAAAGGTATAATTCAACAGGTATGATTGTAGCCCACCTGGGGTTATAAGGAATCCAATAAAGCAACAAGAAAGGTATGACAACAGCCATAACTGTAGCCTACCTGGGTTCTAAGGAATCCAGTAAAGCAACAAGAAAGGTATAATTCAACAGGTATGATTGTAGCCTTCCTGGGGTTATAAGGAATCCAATAAAGCAACAAGAACTGAAAGGTATGATTCAACAGGTATAATTGTAGCCTACCTGGGGTCATAAGGAATCCAATAAAGCGACAAGAAAAGTACAATTCAATAGGTATGACTGTAGCCTACCTGTGGTTATAAGGAATCCAGTAAAGCAACAAGAACTGAAAGGTATAATTCAACAGCCATAATTGTACCTACCCGGGGTTATAAGGAATCCAATAAAGCAGCAAGAAAGGTATGATTCAACAGGTATAATTGTAGCCTACCTGGGTATGTAAGGAATCCAATAAAGCAACAAGAAAGGTATGATTCAACAGGTATAACTGTAGCCTACCTGGGCCATAAGGAATAAAATAAAGCAACAAAAAAGGTATGATTCAACAGGTATGATTGTAGCCTACCTGGGGTTATAATGAATCCAATAAAGCAACAAGAAAGGTGTGATTCAACAGCCATAACTGTAGTCTACCTGGGGTTATAATGAATCCAATAAAGCAACAGGAAAGGTGTGATTCAACAGGTATAACTGTAGCCTACCTGGGGTTTGACTTTCTTGGCCGGTCCTCGGTTCCGTAACCACTTCCACAGCCATCTCTTCTTCCCTCCCGCCTCTGTTTCTGGCACCAGCAGAACCATCGTCACCATCACCACCATCATTGCCAGAAAGATAGCCGTCGGCCGCATCTTACCTGGATAATTTTCATGGCATTCTGCAGTTGTTGGGTTTTCGTTTGTTTGTTTGGTGTGTGTGTGTGTGTGTGTGTGTGTGTGTGTGTGTGTGTGTTTCCTTCATCTTCTTCTGAAGTTTTCCATTGTACATGATTGACTTTCCCCTTCCCGACCTCCCCCCACCCCTCCCCACCCCTCATACCCTCGTTACACCCAGTTCCAGTACCCACTTCAGTCCACCCATAACCCCCCCACTCCACCCCCCAACCCCGACCACCCCCTCCCAACCCCCCTCGCCCCCCCCCCTCCCCCCGCGGATAAGTAGAATTCTAGTTTAGTTCTCTCTGTGTGTGTGTGTGTGTGTGTGTGTGTGTGTGTGTGTGTGTGTGTGTGTGTGTAATTATGTAATACGCGTAGTCTCTGAATCTGTTTTATATTATTGTGCGCTACGGAAATCATTATTTTTCTTCTTCTTCTTTCTTTTGTGAGTTATTGCACGCGCGTGTGTGTGTGTGTGTGTTTGATGTTTATTGTAAAGCGTTTTGAGCTCTCTTTAAGGGAGGAAAGCGCTCAACAAATGTCCATTATTATTATTATTATTATTATTATGATTACTGTCAGTCAGTCCGTGGTGATTGTGCCCGGACCACGACATCCAACTCCAGCGACCTCCACCCCCTCCCCACCCCCCACGCCCCCCGCCCCCGCCCCCTTTACACAGCCACACTATACGTGACCACGCAATATGTGTCTCAGTGCAATATATTACAGTACAGCACGGCACAGCTCAGCACAATACAATACCAAAGAAGTTAATACAATGCAATACAAGACAATACAATATAATACAATACAATGCAATACAATACAAAACAATCAGTACAATACAGTGCGATACCAGCAATACAATGCAATGCAATACAAAACAATGCAATGCAATGCAATACAATATAATACAATACAAAAAAAAAGAAGAAGAAGAATTATAGATACGCAGATTCTGAGAGGTTTAAAACCCCCCACTTTCCTAAGCCTAACAAGCCGAAAGCGACTCATTCATTGCACGACGATGTCACACTCACAGGCAATACCAAATTTCTTCAAGTTTCTTACCTCAACTGACGAACCGTAAAACCTCAGTCTGTCTGCACCACTACTGACAGCGGGAAAACCTGGGCGGTTCAGTTTTGTTGTGTGTTGTTGTTGTCGTTATTGTTGTTCGGTTTATTTATATGTTTTTGTGACTGAATGCACGCTGGCGCACACTTCAGTCAGCAAAGAGTTTACCGCTGGTGCAGATTGCAACCTTACCTCGGCCTTTTTTATACTCGTACATGTATGTATATATATGTGTTGTGTTACTAGCCTTCGGCGATTCTTTTTAACACGGTGAGTGGGTCAGGGCGACTAATGGGTGTGTGTTTTGGAGGGTGGGGGGTTGTGAGTGAGGCTCCATACAATACGGCCATAGAAGAAGAACTGAAGAAAAAGAAGGAGAAAGAAAGAAACCAAAACAAATTAATGCTGAATCACTTCACTTGAAAGGACTCCTCCTCTTCCTCCTTCTCCTCCTCAGTCTCCGGCCGCCGAAAATTCACCCCATTTCTTTTGTGTCTTCCACGCTAAACTGCCTCAGTATCCTTGTCCCCACCTAAAGTCACACGGCACGCGCGCGCACACATACACACACACATACACACTCACACACACACACACGCACTCACACACGCACACACACACACGCACATACACACACACACACTCACTGCCGCACACGGTACGCACACACACACTGACACACACACACACACATATTCGCGGCACGCACGCATGCGCTCACACACACACACACACTTGTTTTCAACTTGACTGAGATACTGAAGTGAGATATGAAATGTGATGTATTTACCCCTCAGGGCAGTGTGAGTGTGATCATCGTTTTGGGTATGTCACTCATGTCTCCCTTTCAACACACACACACACACACACACACACACACACACACACACACACACATCCGAACTTTAAAAGAAAAAGTGACAAAATGTCTCCTGTGGGGAAAAGAAAAAAGGAGGGGGGTAGGCTATTGGAATGTTTTTGTTTCAATGCGGTCTTACAGATCACGCCTTTTTGTCTCCCAGCCTCACCCCACTCCATGGTAAAAAAAAAAAAAAAAGACAAAAAAAAAGACTGACCTTATTAGACCCCCACCCCACCCCACCCCAAAAAAACCCCAAAAAACAATAACAAAAAAAAACAACAACAACAAAAAACACAACCCCCCCCCCCAACCCCCCAACAACCACCACCACCAAAAAAAAAAAAAAAAAAAAATCTGGCTGGGCACTTAAATTACACCTTGAGGCAACTGATATTATCGATCTTATTTTATTTCATTGTGTTTTATTTCTTTTCTTTTTTTTTCTTTTTTTGTTTCATTTTATTCTTATTTGAGTGGGGGCGTCAAGTTTACCATGACGAAGCCGGATTGAGCCGGCCGTTGCGTAGTGGTCACGGTAAAGCGCACGATTTGACAAATTAACTCTTTCCATACGAACGGCGAAAGAGACGACGTTAACAGCGTTTCACCCCAATTACCATCATCAAAATATACTGAAGAGGTGAATGTTGACAAAGAATACCACAATTCTGACGACGGAAGCTAAAGGTTGGGTCATTCAGACGGACACCCACTGGACATCCGAGGGGTCTGTGTAGAGGAGAAGAGAGGACTGGCCGTACTGAGTGAGTTAAGCGAGTCAGTGTTCACTGATGGTGGGTTCGAGAGTCCAATAACTACACTGAATAAGTGAATCATACGGACCGTGATTTTTTTTTTTTTTTACTACTCCTCCCACCCCCCAAGCCCCCTTCAACGAAACATTGATGAGTTGTGCTAGTCCGTTTGGACAGTAAGCTACTGATGGGCCGGCGAAACTGATTTCCGGGCCATCTCAGTGCAGCCACATGAACGAAAGCCTCAGTCAGATTTCAAAATGGATGAATAAAGATGTTTTGTATTGTATTGTATTGTATTGTATTGCCACGGTACTGTATTGTATTCTATTGCATTGCATTGCGTTTCATTGTACTGATTGTATTGTATTACGTTGTATTGCATTGTATTATGTCGTTGTATTGTATCAGTGTATTGCATTGTATTGTATTGTATTGTATTGTATTGATCGAGCAACAAACGCGGTGGTGAAAAACCCCTCTACCGGTGCCAGGCAACAAAGGGGTTGTCGGCCCTGGCAACGTAGAATTCTTTTGAAAAAGAAATCATTTTGATCTGTAAAACTGGAAAAAAAAATTACTTCCACTGAGCAGATAAAAAATGAACAAACAAACAAATAAATGAATAAACACACACACACACACACACACACACACACACACACACACAGACATATATATATATATATATCAGAAATAGGTGACGCTGCACTTTGGCGGCGCCTTCAGTCTCCCATTACGGACACACGACATGACACCATACGACACTGACCGACGACACGACAAGATGCGATACAATGCAACTATACACAGATACTGACGATGCGACCGTCGATACAAAAAATATTACTGATACAATACACTATACGACTCCGGTGACCGAGACAATCCGATCGACGACTGAACGCCGCAATATAACGCCTGTACACTGCAATGAACGCAGTACGGCAACGCAACGCGCAACGCAATACAACGCAATACAATACAATACAATATAACACCGAGGAGGAAGGTGGCAGAATGGTTAAGACGCTCGTCTGCCAATACAGAGTCCGCCGTTCGAATCCCCCTCTCTCCTTTTCTCAGTTCCCGAGTTTGACTGGAAAACTAGTTATCAGTCGACTGAGCGTCTAGTCGTTCGGATGAAACGATGATAAACCGAGTTCTGACATGCGCAGCACGCACTTGGCGCACTGAAAAAGAACCCATGGCGACGATCAGTTGAGAGTGTTGTCCTCTGGCCAAATTTTGTCGTAGAAATCCACTTGGATAGGTACACAAATATAAATTATGCCATGCACTCAAGGCCTGACTAAGCGCGTTGGGTTATGCTGTTGGTCGGCAGGCATCTGCTTCAGTGGCAGATGTTCTGGTGTAGCGTATATTATGGATTTGTCGGAACCGCGGCAGTGGTGCCTCCTTGAGAAACAGAAACAGAAACTGACAATACAGTTTCAGTTTCACTTTCTCAAGGAGGCGTCACTGCGTTCGGACAAATCCATACACGCTACACCACATCTGTTGAGCAGATGCCTGACCAG
>JAAQRG010296440.1:0-10342 GCA_011634625.1 Babylonia areolata
TGTGGGGGAATATGTCCTTATGTGGGAGTAAAAGGTCATTGTTAGGGTGTTGTGGGGGGGAATATGTCCTTATGTGGGAGTAAAAGTCATTGTTAGGGTGTTGTGGGGGGGAATATGTCCTTATGTGGAAGTAAAAGGTCATTGTTAGGGTGTTGTGGGGGGAATATGTCCTTATGTGGGAGTAAAAGGTCATTGTTAGGGTGTTGTGGGGGGAATATGTCCTTATGTGGGAGTAAAAGGTCATTGTTAGGGTGTTGTGGGGGGAATATGTCCTTATATGGGAGTAAAAGGTCATTGTTAGGGTGTTGTGGGGGGAATATGTCCTTATGTGGGAGTAAAAGGTCATTGTTAGGGCGTTGTGGGGCAATATGTCCTTATGTGGGAGTAAAAGGTCATTGTTAGGGTGTTGGGGGGGGGGATATGTCCTTATGTGGGAGTAAAAGGTCATTGTTAGGGTGTTGTGGGGGGGAATATGTCCTTATATGGGAGTAAAAGGTCATTGTTAGGGTGTTGTGGGGGGAATATGTCCTTATGTGGGAGTAAAAGGTCATTGTTAGGGTGTTGTGGGGCAATATGTCCTTATGTGGGAGTAAATGCTTTTCTCCCAAAGAAGAAGGTCAAAGCTCTTTACAATAAACTTTATACATTCAATACACGCATGACATTACTTGCAGAAGGAATAATAATAACAATAACAACAATAGCATAAACAACAACGAAACACACACAGTCACACACGCACACACACACACACACACACACACACACACACACACACACACACACACACACGTTCGACCTGATAATACTTCTGATTCACATCCATCTAAGGACATGGCCCAGTGACAGTTGTTGAGTATTTCAGAGACGGGGGAGACACAACGTCAGGAAATCTTGGGAGGAGAGGGATAGGGCTGGTGGAGGTTGGGGATAAGGGTGGGGGTCTGTGGTGGGGGGGGGGGGGGGGGGGGGGGGGGCCTCTATCACACTGACACCCCCAGAGCCACGTCAAAATATTCTTAAAATGGGCAGTAAAAGATGGCTGAGCGTCACCTTGCTTCCTGGGACTCAAGTCCTTTGGAAAGAGTGCAGCATACCGCTTTTTGTTGATGTAGCTGTAAACCATTTGACCAGTGACTTTGAAATACCCAGAAACAGGAAAATGCGTGTGTACGAGAGTGCGCGTGTGTTAGTTTCTGTTTGAGCTGTTGTGTACAACAGTAACTCGGGATTCCCCCCCCCCCCTCCCCTCGCGAACAGGGGAGCCGTCGCGGGGGAGCGTACAAGGTTGATTATTTATTACTTTGTTTTCATGAAGTTTAAGACAACACCCAGTGATCCTCCGTTGCTACAGTTGCTACGTGTGTCCGGCTGGGCGACACACACACACACACACACACACACACACACACACACACACACCCGCCCCCCAGACGTGCATAATAAATATAAAAAATTATCCTGTTTTTGCTCATTCTGTCTGCGGGTGTTCCGCCTCCCTTCTGGTCGTGTTTTCTCTACCTGCAATGTCTGCGCTGGCCATGTAGGGAACTCGGCGAGGTGGTGGAGGGTTGGGGGGGGGGGGGGGTCGTAGGTGGTGGGGGTGGTCCCTAGAGACCTCTGGCGCTAGAGACACGGCCTCCCTCAGGTGGTGGGGGTGGTCCCTAGAGACCTCTGGCGCTAGAGACACGGCCTCCCTCATAAATCTCGCTGAAGAAGACCCGCCATAATGTGTCCCCGTGTGGTGTGTGTTGTTGTCTCTTGTGGAGGTTTCTGTCGTGGCTGGGGAATTGTTTTTTTTGTTTTTTTGTTTTTTCTTTGTGTGTGTTTTTGTATGAGGGTTAGGACAGCATTGATAGATGAATAGATACATGAGAAGAAAACGAACACGCAGACAAAACGAACTGATAAATAAATAGATAAATGATTACATAAAAAAAGATGAATAAATAAACAAATGGATAAATAAACAAGCAGAAATTGACAGATAAATAAATGGATAAACAGAACGAAGAAATAAATAACAAATATACAAACAAATACATCAATATAATAGATAGATAGATAGATAGATAGATAGACAAATAACGTGAATACCGTGGGTGAGGCGACAGGCGGGCATTCGAGTGTTTTGCTGTTCTGTGTGTGTGCCTGCGTGCGTGTGTGTGTGTGTGTGTGTGTGTGTGTGCGTGCGTGCGCGCGCGCGTGTCTGTGTGTAAGTGAGAGCATTTTATTTTACTTTACTGTTGCATTTCCGTTGAGGTACATGCTTTGTGTTTCAATCCACTCCCAGGAGATAATAATGTATTCTTGAGACTTGAAACAAACGGATAAACAAATAAACCATTTGATTAAAAAAAAAATTAACAAATGAATAGATAAATATGCAGAAAAACATACTGAAAATACACAACAAAATAGACGATCAAGAAAGAAAGAAACATACACAGAACCTCAAGATCCCTCGGAGATGTCTCTTTCATATGATGTGTCTCACCAGCAGGCCCAGAGTAGGGACCAATACAAAGAATATCGGAAATAGATAAACTCACTCACACGAGAGAGAGAGAGAGAGAGAGAGACAACCAGTCGTCTTTTCAAACTTGCATTCTGCCATTCAGAAGCATAGGGACGGATTAACAAATTAAAATGAAATAAAAAGAAGAAAAAAAAAATTGCCAGAAGAAACGAAAAGGAACACATTTTTGTTTCATGAGGGTGATGGAAAAAGTGCCACAGCGTTTTTCTTAATTGATTTTTTTTTTTTACATCCAGCCTTCAAGGTAAAGCTATAATCATGTGATCGTGTGTAATGGGAAGGGAGCGCAAATCGCAGACGAGCAAAATTACGTTTCGGACATTCGAGATCAGGCAACTGTGAATTTTTTGAGCGAGCTGTGCATGAGACTTTCAAAATCTTATTTTTAGTTTTGACGAAACATGTCTTTGGTTAAGCATCACATGTTTCATTTGATATCTTAAGGGCTTTATTTTATTTTATTTATTTATTATTATTATTATTTTTTTTTTTATCATACTTTATTGTTGATTTCGTATTTTTACAGAACATTCTTTTGATATGAATTATCAGACTTTTACCGTTTCATTCATCTGTCTTTGAAAGTACTATACAAAATTGACGGGAATCAATTCTTTATTTAAGATATTGGACCAAACATTTAGTCCAGTTGGCCTTCTTTGGGGGAAAATTGGCGCAGCAATAAACATTACCAGTATTCTGTGTGTGTGTGTGTGTGTGTGCACAAATTTGGTTGATGTCAACACAACGCGCTTTATGTTGCAATCAGGCTAATTCCTTCGTTTTCACACCACCGCATTCACCACACACACGGACGGACAGACAGACAGACAGAGAAGGAGAGGGAGAGGGAGAGAGAGAGAGGGAGAGAGAGAGAGCAGTACTGTTTCAGTATTCACAGAATGCCACACATACTCCCTCCATTAAGAAGAAGAAGAAAGAAAGAAAAAAAAAAGGCCAAGAAAAAAAGATCTTCAAGAGCGTTGTCTCCCGGGAGAGGAAGACTTAAATCTTTTCTGTCCACACCCTGTTCTCAAGCGCAGTCTTGCAGAAGGCTTCACGTCTGAGCCATAAATCTCCTCCCTTGCAGTGCGACGCATGTTGTGAGGCAGATCTATGGGTACTTGATCTGAGGAGTTCACATCCCCCGAAGCATCACCAGGGAACCTTGTGGCGCGGAAAAGGACAAAGCTGCTGCAACATTAATTAACAAGAGAGGCAAGGCCTTCAAGACTCACTTGTGATAAATTAAGTCCCCTAGCATTAATTACAGAGTAATTTCCCTTTTTTACTATCTGCACCAAAACGTTTGCAAAATAAATAAAAATTCCATGCTTAGCAAAAAAAGTTCCTGTTTGAACAAAAAATGATAATAATGACTCCTCTTGTTGTTGTGTCGAATAAGAGGTCAAAGTACCAAGTTTAGAGAATACAAAAAATATAAATATAACAGTAAATGCAGTTTGCATATAATTAGGCTTCATTTTTTATTATTTTGTGCCCATCCCAGAGGTGCAATATTGTTTTAAACAAGATGATTGGAAAGAACTGAATTTTTCCTATTTTTATGCCAAATTTGGTGTCAACTGACAAAGTATTTGCAGAGAAAATGTCAATGTTAAAGTTTACCACGGACACACAGACACACAGACACAGACACACACACAGACACACACAGACAACCGAACACCGGGTTAAAACATAGACTCTTTTCCAAGCAGTCGCCGCGGCAAACTGGTCTCACCAGCAGGCCCGGAGTAGGGACAAATACAAAGAATATCGGAAACAGATAAACTCACTCACACGAGAGAGAGAGAGAGAGAGAGGGGACAGAGCTGCTGCAACAGTAATTAAAAACCCTTTTCCAACCAGTCGCCGCGGCAAACTGGTCAACATTGTGAATTTGTTTCAGTTTCAGTTTCTCAAGGAGGCGTCATCGCGTTCGGACAAATCCATATACGCTACACCACATCTGACAGGCAGCATGACCCAGCGCGCTTGACGAATGGGAAAACACGGGTTGGAGGTGTTTTCATTTTGTTTTGTTTTTGGTTCCATAGCCGGCTTGTACCCAGAGCTGAACACGGCATGGGCTCTGATGAGAGGACTGAGGCCCCAGAGAGACATACACTTCTACGTTCTCACCATTTTTCTGATTGTTTCTGCTTTCTTTTAACTCCATTTCTTTTTCCGATCTCAACAGATGTACAGAACGCGCGCACGAACGAAGAAGAAGAAATACTTCATTTCAATGTGTAAATTTCTTATGTGTTGTTGAAGTAATAAAGGAATAAGCAAACAAACCCTCAAAAAACAACAGCAAAAAACAACAACAACTATCAGTTGCACTACTTCATTCACGGATTTGCAGTGTGTGGGCAAGCCCATGTCCAGACAGGTGGGGTGCACTTGGTCAGTACGTGCACAACGGAAGGTTGATAAATGCAGTGCACATGTATTTCGTTCGCAATTATAATGGGCGAAACACGGAACCACCCTGAATTAGTGCCAGGGGGAATGTGAATGTGGCTTGAAACCATCCAACAGCATAATCGAACTCGAGGAGAATGTTTAAAGAGAAAATCGAAAAAGATCGCGGACGATTACATGGTGCAGAAGATGGAGACTCGGCGATGTTGGAGCGGGGCCAAGGAAGAGGCCCACCCACACTCGCCCATAGTAATGATCCATGGAAAGGGTTTTTCCACGCCGCAGGGATACGCCACACCGTCCATGGCCGTGTCAATAAAAGCACAAAGGACTCCGACAGTATGGTTGGGTTCCCTCAGATCTAACCACCGTCTTGCGAACAAAGCAGTGAAGATCAATTAGTACACTACTCTAGTTCTCCCGCGCGTGTAAAACTGCTGACCAGTCAGTCAGGGACTCGCATACCGCCGATAACATAAAGAGGATCGGACACTGCAAAGGAAAGCATCTATATACGTCGCCAGACGGAATAATAACTATGATATGCATTTATACAGCGCTTACCATGCGACTCTAAGTGCACTTAACAAAGAATGTGGTATGAATTACATACAATATATTAGATATACCTATGTTATATAAACGTCAAGATACAATCTAAACATTCCTGGAATGAGAGGACCTCCGTGTCACATCTCTCCTTAACTGTTCGTTGATTAGGGTTTTCCCCAAGTACTATCAACAAAATAAGCATCTTCACATTGTGAAACAAACTGATCACAACATCCTCTTGTCATTTCTCTTTCTCCCTCTCACAGAGAGAGAGAGAGAGAGAGAGAGAGAGAGAGAGAACACGTTACAGAGCACTCTCTCTCCTTCATATTCACTGTCATACTTTCACACACACTTCACCACCCTCACACGCCCAGAAAGTTCAAGGGAGTGAATTCTTCTTGCAGAGAAGACGATATTTCTGCAATGATGAGCGCTTGGCATTTGGACGTACAGCGCACGTCAGCACCGCGCCAGCACCCGTGTCGTATGTCAACACAACAGTAAAGGGATTAAACACCTCCGCTAGGTACCCTTGGAGTTCCAGTGGATAAAGTCTCAGCCAATAATGATTTTTCAGAATAATGAACAACCTTGTAGATGTATTGCAGATATCCAACTGCAGCCCTGCCTTCAAACCGGTTCTGCCAAGTTTAATCAAATCCCTGTAATAACCAACGCTTTTAAATACATCATCTTTCCTCTCTGCACACACTTGCAACTTAAGTCCACGTGTTGCTATCGTTCAAGCTCGTCTAGAAAACAATATCGAAACTGATTGATTGTTGTTGTTTGTTGCTGATGCAAGACGTGCTTTGTTGATCCAAGATTAAATTTTCATGAACTAGAACCACCGTATCTATCTTGATAGATAAAAAGAACGCAAGCAAGTTAGCGACATAAACGAGCAGCCCCAGTTTCCGTCGTGACAAAGACAGCTGTGCGTCCTGAGATGTTCGAATCCCACACCTGATCCAGATCCAGAAACGAAATCGTCTTTTTATTGTGTCTTTTAATCGCGAGTTATGTCCCCTAAAATCATGGCAGACGATTGTGTTGTGCGTTGTTTTGAATTCCTGTGAAATTTCTAGCGATGTCTGGAGAATTTTACCGAGGTTCGATGGTATACAGCCATACGCTCTTTTAGTCAATGGTCTATTTTAGTTGGTGAAGAACAGCTGGTTGCTCAAACGTTTCTGGGCTTTGATTCGAAGCCTGGAAATTCGGGCTTCTGTCTCAAGTGCCGCATGCGGTTGAACAGTGAACGCAGAACCGAACACAGACAGGGATGATGTCAGAAGGTCACGGTACAGTCCGATCAAAGAATGAATGTGATACCACAGCGACAGAAAACTGAAGAAGGAACGAAGTTCTAAAGCTCTGCCACCCGTTTGTATTTTATGCGGGAGACCAACACCAAGTGAAGCACTAATTGTTCAGGTATGTGGGTTGCAGAAAAAGAATTTTCACACACACACACACACACATTCTCATGGCGATAAAAAAAAACATGATAAAGGTTTCTCATTGATATCACACGTTAATTGAGAGACGGGGTGACAGACATGCAGGCAGAAATAGTTCTTGTGCAAATAGTAAAGAGTGGTAACTCTCTCCATTCACAAGTTACACAACTTCAAGTCAGTGCTGCTTTCGCTTATGTTGTTTAGATCAGAGAGAATATAAGTATATGATAACAGACATAGCATCTAGACATAGAGAGAGAGAGAGAGAGAGAGAGAGAGAGAGAGAGAGAGAGAGAGTATTGTATATTGATCATTCAAACAAAATAATATTTTCCTTTTTTGAATAGACTGGTATAGTAGTTACTAAGTTAGTGTCTCTTTTGAGAGGTGTGAATTTGAATGATCATATATGTGAACGAGTGGATAGGTGTATATCATGTGTGATTATCTATATTGATAGGTTTTGTTTAAATAGTTGCAGTACACACACACACATATATATATATATATATATTTATATATATATATATATATATATATATATATATATTTGTGTGTGTGTGCAAGCTTGTTTGCTTTCTTCTACCACTGATATGTGATTTTGTTTGTGTACCACAAAGTGGGAGACCCCAGAGGTGAAGGATTCAACATTGCTGATGTCAGTCTTCAGAGAGATGGTGTCCTCTGTGACATTCAGTACAGACAAGACTCACCAGCTATGGATGCAAGGTAGGTTCACACCCACCCACAAACCCAGAACCAGAGCTCCCCCCCGCAGCCCACACACTTACACACACATGCGCACGAGCACCCACACACATACACACAACCACATAACACGTACACACACACATACACACACAGTTATTATTTCATCAATAGCAACAACTTACACATGTATACATGTATGCTCTGTCTCTCTCAGGGCATGCTGTATGTGTCTTTTGAGGTGTGTGTATGTGTGTGTGTGTGTGTGTGTGTGTGTGTGTGAGACTGTGTACTTGTTTGTGAGAGTGAGTGTATGTGTGTGTCCTTGGCAGGGAATCATCATGATGTCTGAAGCAGTGAGGGGTTCAATAGTAATAATAATACTGTATTAATTACTTCCTCAGTCACAGTGCTTTGATTCTCATATATCCCACCTCAGTAACATGCGTCATATATCCCATATCTGTGCCATGTGCCATCTATCCTTCCTGTACCGTGTGCCATCTGTACCATGTGTCATCTGTGTTCCTCTGTACAGTGTGACACCTACATTTCATCTGTACCAAAATTTGCAAGCTATCCTCCATGTACAATGTGTCATCTGTCCCTATGTATTGTGTCTCACATACCCCTCATCAGTGTCATATGTCACATGTGTTCCATGTGTCATCTATCCCTCCTCTGTACCACATGTCATTACATCCTTCCTCTGTACGGTGTGTCATCTCTTCCTCCTGTACCATGTGTCATCTATCACTTGTGTACAAGGTGTCATCTGCTCTTCCTCTATATCATGTGTCATTTTATATATCCATCCTCTGTACCATGTGTTATCTACCTCTCCTGTACCATGTGTCATCTATCCCTCTGTGCCATGTGTCATCTATCCCTTCTCTGTACCATGTGTCATCTGTCCCTCCTGTACCATGTGTCATCTATCCCTCTGTACCATGTGTTATCTACCTCTCCTGTACCATGTGTCGTCTATCCCTCTGTACCATGTGTCATCTATCCCTCTGTACCATGTGTCATCTATCCCTTCTCTGTACCATGTGTCATCTATCCCTCCTGTACCATGTGTCATCTATCCCTCTGTACCATGTGTCATCTGTCCCTCCTGTACCATGTGTCATCTATCCCTCTGTACCATGTGTCATCTATCCCTCCTGTACCATGTGTCATCTATCCCTCTGTACCATGTGTCGTCTATCCCTCTGTACAATGTGTATCTGCCCCTCTGTACCACGTGTCATCTATCCCTCTGTACCATGTGTCATCTATCCCTCTGTACCATGTACCATGTGTCATCTATCCCTCTGTACCATGTGTCATCTATCCCTCTGTACCTCTGTACCATGTGTCGTCTACCCTTCTGTACCATGTGTCGTCTATCCCTCTGTACCATGTACCATGTGTCATCTATCCCTCCTGTACCATGTGTCATCTGTCCCTCCTGTACCATGTGTCATCTATCCCACCTCTGTACCATGTGTCATCTATCCCTCCTGTGGACCATATGTCATCTATCCCACCTCTGTACCATGTGTCATCTATCCCTCCTGTGGACCATATGTCATCTATCCCACCTCTGTACCATGTGTCATCTATCCCTTCTCTGCACCATATGTCATCTATCCCACCTCTGTACCATGTGTCATCTGTCCCTCCTGTACCATGGTTCATCTGTCCCTCCTCTGTACCATGGTTCATCTGTCCCTCCTCTGTACCATGTGTCATCTATCCCTCCTGTACCATGTGTCATCTATCCCTCCTGTACCATGTGTCATCTATCCCTCTGTACCATGTGTCATCTATCCCTCCTGTACCATGTGTCATCTACCCCTTTGTACCATGTGTCATCTGACCCTCCTGTACCATGTGTCATCTATCCCTCTGTACCATGTGTCATTTATCCCTCCTGTACCATGTGTCATCTATCCCTCTGTACCATGTGTCATCTGTCCCTCCTGTACCATGTGTCATCTAACTCTCCTGTACCATGTGTCATCTACCTCTCCTGTACCATGTGTCATCTATCCCTCTGTACCACATGTCATCTATCCCTTCTCTGTACCATGTGTCATCTATCCCACCTCTGTACCATGTGTCATCTATCCCTTCTCTGTACCATGTGTCATCTATCCCTCTGTACCATGTGTCGTCTATCCCTCTGTACCATGTGTCATCTATCCCTCTGTACCATGTGTCATCTGTCCCTCCTATACCATGTGTCATCTGACCCTCCTGTACCATGTGTCATCTATCCCTCTGTACCATGTGTCATCTATCCCTCTGTACCATGTGTCGTCTATCCCTCTGTACAATGTGTCATCTACCACTCTGTACCACGTGTCATCTATCCCTCTGTACCATGTGTCATCTATCCCTCTGTACCATGTGTCATCTATCCCTTCTCTGCACCATGTGTCATCTGTCCCTCCTGTACCATGTGTCATCTATCCCTCCTGTACCATGTGTCATCTATCCCTCCTGTACCATGTGTCATCTATCCCACCTCTGTACCATGTGTCATCTGTCCCTCCTGTACAATGTGTCATCTGTCCCTCCTCTGTACCATGTGTCGTCTATCCCTCCTGTACCATGTGTCATCTATCCCTCTGTACCATGTGTCATCTATCCCTCCTGT
>JAAQRG010296451.1:0-10310 GCA_011634625.1 Babylonia areolata
TGCATGCTACACACGGGACCTCGGTTTATCGTCTCATCCGAATGACTAGCGTCCAGACCACCACTCAAGGTCTAGTGGAGGAGGAGAAAATATCGGCGACTGGGCCGTGATTCGAACCAGCCCGTTCAGATTCCCTCGCTTCCTAGGCGGACGCGTTATCTCTAGGCCATCACTCCACTTACAAACTCAGATGAACTGTTGTTAAAGAATGTTTCACCTTGCACGGGCAGCACACAAATCCTCTTGTCTGTGTGTTTTGTTTCATTTTTTATTTGGAATGCCTTAACATGGATCCATGAAGGAGTGGCGTTGGGAGAATACTGACAACCACATCATTTTGTGTGCGTCTCCGTTGTTAGGAATTTTGCACATTGAACGTGCAGCACAAAAATCATCCTTAGCTTTAAAAAAAAAATTGAATTAGCAAAACTAAACTCGTTTTTACGTACAAAACAGATTTCATTTGTGTGCGAACATAAACATTCGTGCACAACAGTTGTCCAAACATGTGCCCTAAAAGCATTGTCCTTTTTTCATGACAATACCTACACATACTGACTATTCTCGGATTTACTTTATGCAGAGCACACACGTCGCATCATGGCGGCCTTTGTCTTTTTGTGCCCAGCTTTCATGTGACTGGATGTGCAGGGACTGTCTGGATAATAGCAGATCTACTTTGCATATCGCGTGCCCCATGTCATGTGACTTTTTTTTTTTTTTTTTTAAGAATTCCCAATGGCGCATTTTTGGAGTGTGAAATGGTTAAGTTCTCATTGATTTTTACAACGCGAATTCGGTGTTATGGGACAGCGGGGAAAGAGAGGGAGAGAGAGAGAATCGTTGAAATTATTTAGGTATGGTGTTCCTGATGGAAAAGCTCGAGACGTTTTGGTGCAGGTTTTTGACCACTAATTGATTACTGAAAGAGGATTTCGCGACAACTTTCATTTTCACGACTGTCTCCTTTTTTTTTCTTTTTTTTTTTTCTTTTTTTTTTTTTGCAAAATGGCACAAAATTCGGCGACCAGCGAGTGCATGCACATATATTTGTGTACCTATCAGAGTGGATTTCTTTGACAGACGTTTGCCAGAGGACAACCACTTCTGGTGCAATGGGTATTTTCTTTTTCAGTGCGTCAGGCGCATGCTGCGTACGGGGGGGGACCTCGGTTTATCGCCTCATCCGAATGACTAGACGCACATTTTGATTTTCCTGTAAAACTTGGGAGAAAGGGCGAGAACGGGACCCGAACCCAGACCCTCACGGACACTGTAACGACCGATGAACGTCTTAACCACTGTCCCACCTTGCCCCGTAATAACTGCAGCACGCGCTTTTTTTTTGCTTTTTTTTCCTTTTTTTTTTTCCTTCCTCTTCTTCCCCTGACGGATAGAGTTTCCGACAGGACCGAGAAAGAACGATGTCCGTTTGATCCCCCAAAGGCGAGGCCCTCGTCTGGGCGTGGACGGCTGGGCCATGAAGATCTCCTCCAGTGTGTCTGTCTGTGTGGCGATAACGTCAGCGATCATTTAGATGGACTGCTCGGAGATGTAGGGAATGGAAAGCTAACTCTGATCGTCTTGTGTTTGTGAGTGACGTACGTGCCTGGCGTCAGCTCGAGGGTTGACTCTGTTACGTGTGTGTGTGTGTGTGTGTGTGCGCGCGCGCGTGCGCGTGCGTGCGTGTTTGTGTTCGCGTGCGTATGTGTGAGTGTGTGTGTGTGTGTTCGTGTTTGTGTTCGCTTGCGTGTGTGTGTGTGTGTGTGTTTCGCTTTGTGTGGATACTTTCCTGCGTAGCTATGCGTGAGTACACGTACGTTCGAGGGTCAGTGTGTGCATGCGTGCATGTGCGTGTGTATGGCTGTGCGTGCACGCGCGTGTGTAAAGCTGGGTCTGCGCTGGCCAGTGCAATGGCGACTTGTGTGTGATGACCACGTCTGAGTGGCTGTCCGTCCGGTCCTTGAGATGGATGATCTTCCCCCATGACCCAGAAAGGAGGTGTCTCGTTACTCAGATCAGATCGTTCCTGATCCCTTGTGACCTTGTGACTGTATTTAATGACCTGGTGGGAGTGGGGTGTGGAAGAAGGGGGGGGGGCGTGTGTGTGTGGGGGGGGGGGATCTGCGGTGATGGTCTTGGGCCATTTTGTTCAAATCTTGTTGTAATAATATAGACGTCATTTCCTCAGGATTGTGCACGCACACACACACACACACACACACACACACACACACACACACACGCACACACACGCACAGAGAGAGAGAGAATGTAAATTTGTTTCAGTTCATCCTTGACTAAAAAAAGGAAAAAAAAATTGTAATAACGTGTGGTGTCAAAGCGTTTTTAGTGCATTTTTATATATTTCATCATCATCATCATCATCATTATCATCATCATCATCATCTTCTTCTTCGTCGTCTTCTTCTTCTTCTTCTTCTTCTTCTACCCCATAGTCGCACGATCCGCGAGGGCACCGCTGATGACCTGGCAACCAGTGCTTTCCATCTCTCCCTGTTCCTCGTCTCTCTCTCTCTCTCTCTCTCTCTCTCTCTCTCTCTCTCTATCTATCTAGCTATCTCTGTCTCTGTCTCTCTCTCAGGGCGTCGCTCAGTCTCAGGCTTATCCATTCTGGGATATCGTCTTTCTGTCTCTTTTTTCTGTCTACCTCTCTCTCTACCTACCTCTCTCTCTACCTCTACCTCTCTCTACCCTCTCTCTAACTCTACCCCTCTCTACCTCTCTATCTCTCTCTCTCTATCTCTCTCTACCTCTCTACCCCTCTCTCTCTCTCTCTCTCTCTCTCTCTCTCTCTCTCTCTCTCTCTCTCTCTACCTCTTTCAGTTTGGTAGATCCCTGCTCGATCTTGCCCTTTTGCTTGACTTGTATGTTGTTCAGTGTTCTCTCTCTCTGTCTACCTCTCTCTCTCTCTACCTCTCTCTACGTCTCTCTCTACCTCTACCTCTCTCTCTACCTCTCTTTCTCTCAATCTACCCACCCTCGCTGCCTCTCTCTCACTACCTCTCTACCTCTCTCTCTCACTACCTCTCTCTCTACCTCTCTCTCTCTACCTCTCTCTCTTTTTCTCTCTGCCTCTCTCTCTCTCTCTGTCTCTCCTTCCCTGCTCTGTGGCCTGCAGAATTGTCTTGGCAAGTTGTGCTGATCGTTGAGATGTGCCTGTACCACTTCAATTTACGTTTATACAACACTGCAGTGAGGAAAGTCTTCATGGTATCCGATGATTTGCCTGACTCGAGTGTCTCACTTCTTCTTTGGCGATGTGATGTCATCTCTGTAAGAGACGCCGAGTAAGATTTCAGGAGCATTTCATATGTATATATATGGCCTGCATTTCTGTTGTGATGGGATGGGATGGGGTGGGGTGGGGTGGGGAATAATGGGTAGGTGTTTCGGAGACTGTCATGTGTAGGGTTTGTAGGCTGGAAATTATTTGCCAGACGTTTCGTCACTATCTGTGTGTGTGTGCGTGTGTGTGTGTGTGTGTGTGTGTGTGTGTGACTCTCTCTCTCTGTCTCTCTCTCTCTCTGTCTCTCTCTCTCTCTCGTTCTTTCTTTACTGAGTACAACTGCTTATTTTACATCCAGCCCTCAGAGAGAGCGGGGTAAAGGGTGTGTGTGTGTGGGGGGGGGGGGGAATAAGAGAGTGTGTTTGTGCGTGTGCGTGTATGCTGGTGTGCATTTCGCATTCAAGCTATCGCGGCCAGAAGGGATGGTGGGGATGGTGGTGGGATTAAACCAGAGGGGGTTTGTTGGGGGGGGGGGTAAACCAGAAAGCGGGCGACAAACGAGAAGCTGACAACGCATTGTTCGGAATTACAAAGCCAGCCCCTCCTCCCCCACCGTCGCCACACTCGTGTGTGTGTGTGTGTGTGTGTGTGTGATGGTCCTTTCACACTCACAGAGCCATAGAGGAATAATAACGACATCACAAAACACAAAAAGGCTTTTAGTCTTGCAGTGTTTCTGTGTTGTTTTTTAATTTTCTCTTTTTTTTCGTGGAATTGTTGTTAAGTCTGGGTTGTTTTTTTTGTTGTTTTGTTTTCCTTGCATGTTTCATGTGGGCTTTGTGTTGTCCGAAAGTTGCGCTGGATTTTCTGCCCTGTTTTTCCTCCTTGCTTCCGCTTCTCGGGTTTAATGATTATTAATTCATAGGACCCATCTTCTGTCTCTTAGATTGCCGTTCGTTCGTTGGTTGTTGGCCAATCTGTCAGACACGAATTGCCAAATGCTTCCTTACTCTGATAACACACACACACACACTCTCTCTCTCTCGCTCTCTCTTCCTCTCTTCCCCTCTCTCTCTCTGTCTGTGTCTCTCTTCCTCTCTCTCTGTCTCTCTCACCTCTCTCTCTCTGACTCTCTGAGTCTCTCTCACACACACTCTCTCTCTCTGTCACCCCTCACACACACACACACACACACACACACACACACACAGAAATTGACCAAGAGCATTTCACTCGCTTTTGCCGCTACCACCACCACCACCACTACTACTACTACTACTACTACAAATGATATCACAAATGCTGTCAATAAAAGTATCCATCAGGTGTTGGATGTTTTACAGAGACAAATCAAAGCCAGTCATTCAAAGGCAAACACAACTCTTCTCTTGACCCAGAGGGAGAAGAAAGACACAATCTTGTGAATACGTGCTAGTAGAAAGCTGGAGAGAATCTACAGAGCTGGAAAGATGGAGCCCCCAAGGAAGAGGGGAGGGGAGGGGACGGGTGGGGGGTGGGGTGGGGGATAGTTTGGAAAGGGGGCAGGTTATCAGGCTTTGACACATAACCTCCAGACCTGGAGGAATCTGGTGAACAGTTCTTCTTCTTTGCGGGCGCCCCGATGACTCTTCACAGAGTTAGAGGGAGATGAAGAAGAAGAGGAAGAAGAGGCTATGAGACCAGACTTGAAAGAGCTGAGTGCTGAGATGAGACAGGTCCATTTCTGGTTGCGGAAGGGAGGGAGGAGGAGGGAGATGATGGGGCGAAGAGGGTGGGGGTATTTGTGTGTGTGTGTGTGTGTGCAGGGGGCGGGGAAGGTCTGTTTTGTGATCCAGTCCCCTATATTTCTTTTGGTCTTAGGTAGGCAGTCGATGATTCCGTAATGCACTGGTGACATGAAAGCCTGGCTTTCCTTTTGGTGATGGATTTTTTGGTAATCTCCTTCCGTGGGTTATCTCGTTTCATTATATAACTTCTCTCTGTCTGTCTGTCTGTCTGTGAATGACTGAGTGCGCGCGTGTGTGTGTGTTTGTGTGTGTGTGTGTGTTTAGTCTTGATGACTGATTTCAGACATCTTTTCACAGTATTGTCAAAATTTCTTACTCCGTTCATTCATTTATTTATTTATAGTCTGTTTATCTAAGATGATGATATTAGACTGAAAATATATGATATTATTATTATTATTACTATTATTATTATTATTGTAGCCAAGCGCTTAACTGGCTACAAATAACCTTAGTACTTAACTGGCTACAAATAACCTTAGTTCAATTCACAGCGCAAGCCAAAAGCTGAGCTGTAGCAGACGCCATTTTGGTAGTCACAGCGTACCTGCTGTCTTTCAATGACTCAGGCATAAAGCACGACGCCATTCCAAATTTGAATAAACCATGCCCATTCTACACTGCTCCGAACATGTATTAATTTTAGTGTAGGTATCGTTTACTGTAATGTTATATTTGTTGTGCTTACACACACACCCTTAAAGCAGTTAGAAACGTGTTTGATTTCAGTTAATCGTTCGTCAATCTAAAGATTTCAGCCGACGCTAAGCTTACGTCATTCTGTCCTTCTCGCCACACATTTGCTGTTCGACCAGTGTCACGGCACCTCATTGGCTGAGCTGGAATCTGTGTTTCTGGTCCACTCTAGGTAATTAGTATTTCTTTTGTCAGATCAGTAAACTACAAATATTATATACTGGCAGAATCGTCGCAATTCCATCTTTAAATCTATTCCATTTATGTTTGATTTAACGCATTTTGTAATTTTCAGCGACGAGCTCGTTAAAACTGACCCTGTTCAGGTGACTTAAATTAAGATAATAAATTCATCGTAAATAACCAACACTTCATTTTATACTCATTATAAAGTAGGTGTTGAGCTCTTTCTTTTGCAACTTATTCGACGTTAATCGGTTCAGGAATCATTTAGAAATCTATCACTTAACACCTTGTAAGAAACACAGTTGTTGTCAGATTTGGCCAGATTAGTGTCGTTCTGCTCGCAGCACACGTGATTGTCTTTGCAGTCCGCTTAACCTGCATAAATTGGCACAGTGAGTGATGAGTGGTCACTTCATACCTGGTCAGTCATCTGACCAGAGCTGCTCTCTCTCTCTCTCTCTTGCTGCGTCGCGGTCATTGTGAGTGTGTGTTTGTGTGTTTTCACAACGGCTGACATCTCGCTACGTATCGCTGTAAGTACTAGTGTGCAGAATGTGTTGATTTGTAAATTGTATTGTTCGACACAGTACTTGTGTTCATATGAGTATGTTCAGTTGTTGCTTTGACATGTTAGTCACAGCTCTGCTATGATTGATCATAATAATCACCATGTCGTCATATGCTTGGAGCAGTTTCCATTTGATTCTTCTTAACGTCACATTCAATGACGTCTCTGGACACTGATAGTTTGTTCGAGAATATTCAAGTGAGTGCATGTGACGCATTCTTTCTCATTTGCTGTCACTGATGAAGGTTAGTGTTTCACTGATTCTCAGTACTGTAAGATGTGTGTAGTATTCTGTCATGATTACAAGATAGTGTTGGATTAATATCAGTTATTGGTTAAAACCACCTGATATGGATCGGTCTGTTAATTGTAATTTAGTTATCATGCCCTCTCCTATACGGCTTACTCCAGTATAGTGCTACATGATAAACTGATTCATTTGAGTGACTTTGACACAGTATAAGCTTTACCTAATATATACTGTCAGTATTCTTTCACTAAATCAGCATTGCTTCAATCACTTTAACTGCACTATTTAAATGTATTAGAAATGTCATTTGATGTCAGTGTTTGGTCTTCACACATTTGCCTTACCAAGTGGTAGTCTTTCCATGCAATATGTATACATGTGCTTTATTATTCACTTGTGCCGACATGTTGTGCTAATGACATTTGTTTGTGTCATTCCAGGCACTGTCTTCTTCTTCTTCTCTTCTTATGTCTTAGTTCTCTCATTGTCTTCCTCTTAGTTCTTTTCTTATGTTCTTTTAACTATTGTAAATAAAACAATAGAAAACCCCATTTGTGACTGGCCTCTATATATGTTCCTGGCCCGTGCGCAGGAATTCTTCTTTATCCTTTAATTCAGTAAATCATCATTAGTTAAGTCTTTTGTGCCGTGCCCTTGAATAACCACTCGGTACATGACTACATTATTATTATTATTATCATTTCTATCATAATAATGATTGTTATTATTAATTAGAAATCGACATTTCTGTATATTCGAATGAAAATGGGGGCAGTTGAGGTGGAGGGGAGGGGGCAAGGGAGGGACAAGGGGGAGGGGACTAAGAAAGAGAGAGAGAGAGAGAGAGAGAGAGAGAGAACAGAATGTGGAAAGGATAAGAGCACAAAATGTAAAATAGATGGGAGTTATTCCATTGCTACAGCTCTGGGAGGTCTCGTGTTTTTGCTTGTTTGTTTGCTTTTGTTTATTTGTGTGGGGGTTTTTTATTTGGTTTAAATGCACATTTTATAGATACATCACTGACTGATTCCCAAAGTGTGTGCAGTTTATAACATTTATTCATTACTCTCTGTGTGTCTGTCTGTGTGTCTGTCTGTGTGTCTGTCTGACTTTCTGTGACGGAAAATGAAGGAAGCCAAAGCCAGCATATCACAGCCAGTCGAGGTAAAAATTCGACCCTTTAATTAATTGCATGTACTTCTTGCTAATTTGAGGCAAATTGGAAATGAATCTGTATCGCTTATTCATGAAGCTACAGACTGTTGACGGCAATGAGCAAGTGGGTGAATAGTGGCATGACCCTATCACACACACACGCGCGCGCGCACACGCGCAAAAAAAACACACACACACACAACAAACACACATACACAAGCACGCACGCACACACACACACACACACTTGCACGCATGCACGCACGCACGTACACACACACACACACACACACACACACACACACATTCGGCCGCGGGCACGTGCACACACACACACACACACACACACTAAACACACACAAACACACACACACACACTGACTGTGGGTCCCAAAGGGGGTGATGATTCTTTCTGGAAAAGGTGGCTTTCATTGTGTGTTGTTCTGTGTTGTGTTTGCTCTGCCCGGACTGTGTGTGCAATACTTATGTTGGGATAGGGGCCCGGGGGTGGGAGATAGGGGGGTTCACGTTTCAGACTGTTTGGGACACTGTGTGTGTGTGTGTGTGTGTGTGTGTGTGTGAATCTGTATTGCTTATTGATGAAGTTACAGACTGCTAACGGCATTAAGAAAGTGGGAGATCAGTGGCATTTCCAAACCACACACGCAAACGCGGGCACACACACCTAACTCCCCCCCTAGTCCCCCCACCCCCCCCCACACACACACACACCACCACCACCACCACCACCTCCACCACCCCACTCGCTGTTCATCCCAAGGGAAAAGGGAAAAGTTACTGAAGTGGAGAAAAAAAAAAGAAGTAAAAACGAAAGTAATTGTATCAGTATCAGTAGCTCAAAGGAGGCGTCACTGCGGTCGGTCAAATCCATAATTATACGCTACACCACATCTGCCAAGCAGATGCCTGACCAGCAGCTTAACCCAACGCGCTTAGTCAGACCTTGAGAAAAAAAAATTAAATTAGATTAAAAATAAATGAATAAATAAATGAAATAAAAAAATAAATAACAATAAATTAAAAAAATTAAAATAGATAAAGTAAAAATAACAAAAATGAAAAATAGATAAATAAATAAATAAATAAATAATAATAATAATGATAATAATTTAAAAATAAAAATGAAAATAAATAACTATTTTTTTAATAAAATTAAAATTAAAAATTAAAAAAATGTTTAACAAATAACAAATAAAAATAAATGATAATAAAAATTAAATATGTAAAAAATTTTTTTTTTTTTATAAAGTAATATAAAAAGACAATTTCTTTTAATCCCCTCTGTACCACACACACACACACACACACACACACACACACACACACACACACACACACACACAGACTGACTGTGGGTCCTACAGGGGATGATGATGATGATTCTCTCTGGTAAAGCGGAAGAGGTAACTTTTAGATTATGGTGTTACGTGTTGTCTTCGTTCTGCCCGGACTTTGAGTGCGATATTTATGTGGGGGTTGACGACCGGATGTGTGTGTGTGGGGTGGGAGGGGGATGTGGTGGGGGGTGGGGAGGGGGGGGATGGAGTCACGTTTCAAACTGTTTGAGACACTGTGTGTGTGTGTGTGTGCGTGTGTATGTGAGAGAGAGAGAGAGAGAGAGGAATAGACGAAATTTCCAGAAATGTCCATTAAAACATTGTTCTTACTTCTTTTTGTAGCTCAAGTTACTTTCCCCATCCACATCCTCATCCACACCCCCACCACCCCACCTCCCCCCCTTTTTTTTTTAGTACAAAAGATCAGTATGGTCATCAGGGAATTCGCTGTATTGGTTTTTGTTGTTTTTGTCTGGTTGGGTTTTTTTTGTTGTTGTTTTGTTGTTGTTTTTTTGTTTTGTTTTTTTGTGTGTTTTTTTGTTTGTTTGTTGTTGTTGTTGTTGTTTTTTTTTTGGGGGGGGGGTTCTTTTTCCTGTACTCCCCTGTTGAAGGTATTGACCAGCTCTGACCACCAGCCCTGCCTCTGTGGTTGGTTGGCTCGGCTTGGCTATAATGTGTACAGCAGTATAATTATAAGCCACATGATCCGATCCGAACTTTGGTCAGCGGTTATAGCACAGTGGGGTTATAGAGGCCAGGGCATGCAGTGCAGGACAGGACAGGACAGGGCAGCAGCAGCAGCACGTGCAACAACCACCCGTTCTGGCATTTTGGGGTGGGGGCGGGGGCGGGGCGGGGGAGTGGAGGGGCAGCAGCTGAGCTGTCGTTGTGCTAGTGCCAGTAGTAGCCCAGGGGAGAGAGCTGTAATGATGGTGTGTGTGTGTGTGTGTGTGTGTGTGTGTGTGTGACTGAGACCACTAGTTGTGGTGGTGATGTGATGTGGTGTCAGGGCACTGACCAGTGTTCGTGTGTGTGTGTGTGTGTGTGTGTGGCGGGGCCG
>JAAQRG010296452.1:0-10322 GCA_011634625.1 Babylonia areolata
TTGATTATTCATTTATTCGTCTGTTTATTTATTTATTTATTCATTCATTCATTTAGTTATTCATTTATCCATTCATTCATTTACCTGTTTATTTATTTAGTTGGTTTTTTTTTGTTTGTTTTTTTAAGGTTTAAGTTTTTAAGTTTTAATTATCCTTTCACTCCTATTGGAGTATGGAGGATTGCTGCAAAATAATCTTTTCATGCCCAGAACAAACATTTCCAAATACACAACAATGTCACATAAAAGTTGAGAAAACACAAATGTCTTTTAACTGCAAAAAATGTAGCGAGGCAACATTTGCAAATCTAATCATCTTACTTACAGCTAAAGTGACTTTTTTGCCTCCTTTGAGCATATTACAAAAATTAAAAACCGATTTTGGAGACAAATATTTTTTAGGAACATATTTACTTATTCATATAGTTAATTACATATTTACTTATTCATTTATTTATTTGTTGTTAGTTTATTCGCTTTTTCAACATCAGTATAAAGTTTAGAACTTGAACATCGATAAAAGCTTCTATACTCGAGGATGGTTCACTTTCCTTTTCTTTCGGTTTTTTTGTTTGTTTGTTTTTTTTTGTTTTTTTTATGTAAGCACTATTGTGATGGCGCCTGCATCTGTCAGACACTGCTATAGTATACAGACCTTAGCTTGGCACATGGAAACTCGGGGTGCATGGGGTAGGGGAAGAATGATGATCGAACATTTTTTTTGTACGAGCTTCAGTGGTTCTGAATCTGGTGCACTTTATCTTAAAACGTAAAGTTTCATCGGGGTTTTTTTTGTTTGTTTGTTTGTTGGTTGTTGTTTTGTTTTTTTGTTGTTGTTGGTTGTTTTGTGTTGTTTTTTTGTTGTTGTTTTTTTTTGGGGGGGGGGGTTAATCTATGTAGGTAGTAGGCCTGGTATGGTTTGAGCTTAGATAACGTTAATGTTCACACACACACACACACACACACACACACACACACACACACACACACACATAT
This sequence comes from Babylonia areolata, assembly GCA_011634625.1. NCBI lineage: Eukaryota > Metazoa > Mollusca > Gastropoda > Neogastropoda > Buccinidae > Babylonia > Babylonia areolata. The sequence continues at coordinate 997 of JAAQRG010296452.1, forward strand.
AGATATATATACACACTTTTTTTTCTTTTTCTTTTTTTTTTTTTGAACGAAAGAAACCAGTAGAGAAAAAAAGTCAGTGAGAAACAGCTTAAGCTTTATCAGATTTCTTTCTGTTTTCTTGAGCCATCGTAAATTCATTACATATAAAACGAAGATTTGGTGTCAGTGCTTTCAATTCATGATCATTTTATTTTGCTTGTTAATTGTTCGAAAAGTGCTGGAAAAATCGAAACTCGCTCGACAAAGGTACCTCATTCAACGGGAAGCAAGCACTTAAGAGCGGTGAAACAAGAGTGAGTTGTGTACCTTGAACCGATTGGTTGCCCCCCATCAGAGAAAGCAACGTTGTCAACTTTGCAAACTTCCAATAAAGCCGGGTCGCTCAAAAGTGTTTTAATGCATTCAAACAGCGGACACCATACACAGACAATGGAGCTGACACATATGATGAAGAATTGTAACCGATACAGTATTTGTACTTGTATTTCTCTTTTTATCACAACAGATTTCTCTGTGTGAAATTCGGTCTGCTATTCCCATGGAGAGCGCGTCGCTAACCTACAACGCCACCCATTTTTTTTGTATTTTTTTCTTGCGTCCAGTTTCATTTGTTTTTCCTATCGAAGTGGATTTTTCTACAGAATTTTGCCAGGAACAACCCTTTTGTTGCCGTGGGTTCTTTTAAGTGCGCTAAGTGCATGCTGCACACGGGACCTCGGTTTATCGTCTCATCCGAGTGACTAGCGTCCAGACCACCACTCAAGCTCTAGTGGACGGGGAAAAAATATTGGCGGCTGATTCGAACCAGCGCGCTCAGATTCTGCCTCTTCCTAGGCGGACGCGTTACCTGTAGACCATCACTCCACTAGGCCATCACTCCCTGAATTCACTGCGGACGCCCATGGGACACATCTTGTAACAGAAAAAAAAATTATAGCCTTGTGGGTAGCCCAATATTTAGTATTTTGCTCTTGGAAACCCTTGGAATTTCGTTTGAAACCCACCTAACGTTGCTGAAGAGCCTTAATTGGGCATTTTTGCCTTAGCGAAGATAGCTTGCCCAATGAGTACGTCACTTAGCCATCTTGAAACGTAGACATTATTAGATATATAGTATGTTACTATGAACATGCAAAGAAGAGCATAATGTGCACCTTAATGTAATATGTTAATGAAAGGCATATTGTTAACATTATGTTTATGTTTAATAATATTATACTTTTAGTTTAGTTTATTCCGAATCTCTGTGATTATTCCACGTGTATTTCTACTGTATCTGTGTTTGTGTATGATTTTCAATTTATGTTCGTACCTTGTTATGTAATATTCCACGCCCCCCACACCCCACCCCCACCCCCACAGTATTCCTTGTGACCCCGGTACACTTGGTAATAAAAACATATTCTATTCTAACTGGGATTGTCGTAGTTTACTTCAGGATTAACATTTTAGCATTTTGTCATACATATTGAATAACTCTGATTCACGTGCATTGTTTAAGTGTTTTACACTACCAGTTGATTTCTCTTATTAGAGGTATTAAAGTATTCTGTATTTCATTCTGAGTGTGCATGTGGGCGTATGCATATGTGCGTGTATGTGTTTGTTTGTGTGTGTGTACGTGTGCGTGTGTGTGTGCAGTGCTCGGACAGCTGTGGGCCCGGGTTCCGCAGTCGGCAGGTGATCTGCGTGAGGAGGGAGGGGGAGAAGGTGAAGGCGGTGGGGGAGGACCAGTGCCCCCAGAGCGGCAAGCCCCCCTCCCAGGAGGAGTGTCTCAACAGTGTGTGCGACAGTCAGTTCTACATGACTGCCTGGACTCAGGTGAGGTCCCTGCGCGCATGCACACTGTCCTGTTCTTCCTGCCATCCCTTAGACTTAGCTCTTGTCATTGTTTTATTACTAGTAGCAGTAGTGTTGTTTTTGTTGTTGTTACGATATTATCATTATGAATATTATTATTTTTGTTCTCGTTACATTATTATTATTATTATTATCATTATTATTATTATTAGTTTTATTGTTATCGTTGTTGTTGTTGTTACATCATCATCATCATTATTATTATTTGTATTTTGTATTTGTACTTCTTTTTATCACAACAGACTTCTCTGTGTGAAATTCGGACTGCTCTCCCCAGGGAGAGCGCGTCGCTATACCACAGCGCCACCCTTTTTTTGTTTGTTTTGTTTTGTGTTGTTTTGTTTTTTGTTTGGTTTTTTTCTGTGTGTGTTTTTTTTTTCCTGCGTGCAGTTTTATTTGTTTTTCCTATCGAAGTGGATTTTTCTACAGAATTTTGCCAGGAACAACCCTTTTGTTGCCGTGGGTTCTTTTACGTGTGCTAAGTGCATGCTACACACGGGACCTCGGTTTATCGTCTCATCCGAATGACTAGCGTCCAGACCACCATTTAAGGTCTAGTGGATGGAGAGAAAATATCGGCGGTTGAGCCGTGATTTGAACCAGCGCACTAAGATTCTCTCGCTTCCTGGGCGGGCACGTTACCTCTAGACCATAACTCCACTTATTATTATTATTATTATTACTATAATTATTATTATTATTATTAAAACAGGGTTCACAAGAAGTTACGGACCACTTCAAAATTATGATGATGATAATAATAATCAGAATAAACCATTATGATTTTGCTGAAGATGATGATAATAGTAATAATTATTTAGACATGGATCACAAGAAGTTACAGACCACTTCATACAACTACGAGTGAGTAAGGTATTCAGCAGGCAGGTTTTTTGTTTTTAAAAAAAAAAAAAAAAAAAATTTAAAAGACAGCGTTGCTTTCCTCCCCTTTCCCAGTGCTCGGTGACGTGTGGGCGGGGCGTGAGGAGCCGGGAGGTGCGCTGTCTGAACGTGAAGACCCGCCAGCCGTCCTCCTCCTGTGACCGGGCACACGCCCCGCACCGCCAGGAGGACTGCCTCCTGTCGCCCTGCCCCGTGTCCCGCTCACACAAAGACACGCTGGTACAAGGTGGGTGATGGTTTTGGTATTGATTGATTGATGTGCATACTTATAAATATCGCCTATCCTCGGTCTGAGACCAGGCTCTAAGCGCTTTACAAACACGTGGTCGTTTGCGCGACAGGGCTGCCCCTTTCTGTGTAGAGCCGACTGACGGTTGCCACTGGACGCTCATCATTCGTTTCCTGTGTCATTCAGTCAGATTTCTGGCACGCACACATACATACTCAGACAGACATGTAACATGTATGACAGGTTTTTTTGTTTGTTTTTTTCGGTTTTTGGGTTTGTTTTTTGTTTGTTTGTTTTTTATTCCCCGCCATGATGATGATGATGATAATGATGAGTCTTCAGTTTAACGTCTTTCCACTTAAAGTGATATCAGACGAGATGATGTTGCTAAGAATATTTATACAGTGCCTGTCCTAGGTCGAAGAGCAAGCTCTCAGCGCTTTACAAACACGTGGTCGTTTGCGCGACAGGGCTGCCCTTTCCTGGGTAGAGCTGACTGACGGCTGCCACTGGACGCTCATCATTCGTTTCCTGTGTCATTCAGTCAGATTTCAGGCACGCACACATACACACTCAGACATGTAACATTTTACGTGTATGACAGTTTATATTGGTGTTTTTTGTGGGGTGTTGTTGTTGTTGTTTTACCCCGCCATGATGATGATGTTGATGTAGTCTTTCAGTTTATCGTCTTTCCGCTTTAGCACTGGTACAAGGTGGGTGATGTTTTTGTTATGATGATGTAGTCTTCGGTTTAACGTCTTTCCACTTTGAGTGATATCAGACGAGATGATGTTGATATGGATACTTGTACAGTGTCTGTCCTAGGTCGAAGGCCAAGCTCTCACCGCATTACAAACACGTGGTTGTTTGCGCACCAGGCTGCCCCTTACTGGGTAGAGCCGACTGACGGCTGCCGCTGGGCGCTCACCATTCGTTTCCTTTGTCATTCAGTTAGGAATTTTACATATAATATGTGTTTCCATTTTTGATAACACACAGACAGTTTGCATACATAGATACATAAGCCTCAGTTTGCATACATAGATACATAAGCCTCAGTTTCACTTTCAAAAAGGTGTCAAAGCCTGCGGACTGATGTGTGTACATTACACAACATTTGCTAAAAATTAATAATTAAAAAAAATCGAAGAAGAAAATAAAGAGAAGATACCTGATCTTTGGATGAACCTAACGCGCTGATCAGACTTTGAGACAGAGACACATAAGCTGTTCCTCTATGGAGAGCTCTGCCTTGGCAAATGAAACCGGGGAAGGTCCACCAAAAAAAAAAAAAAAAATTGCTGTGTAAAAGCCAAAACTGCACTTGCCTGAATTCCTGAATTCCCCCCTCCCCGCTCCCCGACCCCCCACAAAAAAGAAAAAAAAATTACTGAAGCTCGTACAGGTTCGGACCGGCTTGCATGCCTTGACGAAGCGTGCGCACGGCAGCTTCGAGATGAGGAGCCACAGCAGCATCGCCGAGGCCCGTGAGAAGAGGAAGGCAGCAGCAACAGCAGTGCCCAAGGAGCCCGGACAGTGTCCCCCTGAATTCACTGCGGACGCCCATGTAGATCCAAACTGGGACTCCATAGCCACGTACAGTCCACACCAAACGAAGCTCAGAGGCAAATAGACGTTCGTCATTGTCGGACACTTACAAGAGAAAGAAAAGATAAGAAAAAAAAGGAGGAGGGGGGGGAAGGGGAGCAAAGTAGATGAAACATGAACAACGCGAACATGATAAAATGCATTACATAGTATTCTAAGGAGACCTGTTGTGAGTTAATAAATAAACCATTTGAATAAGTCATCAAAAAGAAAAGAAAGCATCCATTATATATCCACCCTATTTCCTTATTGACCCCTGCTGTCTATGTGACTGACCTCCCCTTATCAGGCGGCCAGCAGTCCCAGGTAACCTCTGGGCAGGAGGAGGGGCAGGGGGATAACGGCCGCCACAGCCATGACGGAGACAGAGACTATGCTGCAGAGGGAGAGAGCCACCAGCTGCTGGATTCCATGTTCCATAACATCGGTGACTGGCCTGCACACAATCACACAAGTCTGCACCAACCTGTACACTGCTGCACTTTTCGACTGACTCCCCAAACTCATTGTACAAAAGCTGAGTTGATTGCTGCCGCCTCTTGTTGACACCGGCAGTCCTTCTCAGCAGTATACACACTCATACACAGTGTTCTGTATTGTTAACATTCACTGAGTCTTCGCAAAGTAATATAAAAATAAAATCATAAAATAAAAACAAATCGGGGACGGCGCATTATTAACATTTTCGCAACCCGATGTTTTCAGCACACAGCACGTGTCTCTTTATTTGCACTCGACCGTAAGAAGTGTCATGAAGGTCCTTCATCACAGCTTGTATGTGTATCCATCATTTCCTCAGACTTATTTAGACAAGAAGTGTAACTTTTTTTTCCTTTTTGGGGGGGTTGGGGAGGGAGTGGGGGGAGGGGGTTATCTCTCTGTCTCTGTCTGTCTGTCTGTCTCTCTTTCTCCCTCTCTCTCGTTTGGTTTGTTCATCGAAACGTCAACGCTTTTGCACAAGGTATGCTTGCTTATAACTCTCACCTTTGCCAATAAAGCGACGCAGGATTCTTGTGTTTTCTGCTTCTTCTGTACGCTTCAAACAGGGCACTGCTCAGCACGCACGGCGTAAAAATAAAGAATATATTGGTTTGCAGATATGGATCATTTAATTAAATCCACGATTCTAAGACACTTAGTCTGTTTGCCAAATTCTCCGGCAATGAATTCAAGCTAATTGACTTGAAGCCCTCTTTAAGCTGTGAATAAACTATTAAAATGTTGTGACAAAGTAATTCTTGAACAACTGTTAAAGAAAGATTGTGTGACTCATTCCAGTGTACACCTTTCTAAGACCATCATTTGTTGTTGTTGGTTTTTTTTGGGTGTTTTTTTTTGTTTTTGTTTTGTTTTTTTTATCAAAAAGATTTTCACTTCTCCGCTTGTTAAATCACACGCGTGCATTGTTCGATACGTTTACTGTTTTGGACTCCTTTGAACCACATTATTCCCGACGCTCGACACACGTGCACTTTATTAACCTGCTTTGAATATACATCCACAGGTCTATTTTGTGCGCATATGTATTCATTTCAATCAGATATGTCATGTGCGCTACATTTCCAGAATTAATGAAAGTTTTCTCGCTTACAAAAAAAAAAAAACCAACAAAAAAACACTGTCATTATACCAAATGTTCATGAAACGTAGAAGCTGTTTTGCACGTCCATAAAAAATGTTACCCTTGTATCTATTTGTGGTGGTTTGCAATGGTGATGTAATGACATTAAAAGGTGTGGAAAAAAGACAGGAAAAAAAGATTTCTGTCAGAATATGGCCATATACTAGGTCAGGATATGAGAGGTGGATACATGGAAACATGAATATGTATGACCTTCACGGTGGTCGCTGGGGCAGATAATTATTGACTCCGGTTCTGTTGGTATCAAACGATCAGAAAGCGGTATCTGGCTTGTTCATCTTGTTACGGGGTTTTGAAGGTGTCCACACTGTGATGTTTCGTGGCCATGGCTGAAGTGGAGTGGTGGCCCAGTTAGTGTGTAATGGGTCCGTATAGATAGCGAGAGAATCTCAGCACACCGCATCGACCCCCACACTCTGCAGCATTCTCCTCCCCATACCTTGAGTGTTAGTCTGGATGCTAGTCATTCGAATGAAACAATAAGCGAGATCCCTTGTGAAGCATACACACAGCGCACGTAAAACAACCCATGGCAACAGAAGGGTTGCCAACTGTCGAAATTCTATAGACAAAATCAACTTTGATAGGAAAACAAAAACACTTGTAGGCAGAAAAAAAGAAAGAAAGAAGGGTGGCGCTGCACTCCGGCGACGCACTCACCCTGGGAAGAGCAGCCAGAATTTCACACAGAAAAATCTGTTATGACAAAAAAGTGATACAATACACTACAAACCATTGTCAGCGCTTCGCCCTGTTCACCATTTCCATTTTACCCCCTCACACAAGTTCTTCTCTTCGTCGCTTCTTTCTGCCTTCCACGTATTGAGCTTGATGGGTTTCGTGACAAAGGTGTTTGACAGCAATATGTCATCAGTACATAAGACAGTGCACATGATCTTATTTATGGAGGTCTGCAACACACCAACCCTTTGTCACGATAGAAGAATTACCATGATAATCCAACCAAAAAAGTTATATATAAAAAAAAAAATGATATGATGAAAAAAAGTTAGATAAGCTGCGTAAATTATAGTTCCATATGTTCCAAAATTTGAAAGAGACATTACCATGACAATCTTGAATTTCCAAAATGCATTCCAGAAAATGAAAATGCCATCAGTGGATACACAGCAACTTTTCTGTGTGTTGTTCTGTTTTGCTTCAAGAATAATTATTCCATGGATCCAGAACAGCCTTACTACCACCAGCCTGTCCCCCTCCTCCCTCCACTTACCCATTTCCCATTTGTCTCACCACGCACACTCTTTTGTGTCAGCTTTAACCCCTACACTGCTGCTGACGTCAACGTTCGTCAGTGAAGGGCTGTCGCCTCCCTGAGATAAGACTGAGCTTACAGGTCAGGATGGTGCTCACCGTTCTTTATTAGAACTTCTTTCTCATGGGACGTGATTTTCAGTAAAATCAGTGACACCACTCTTAAGCGCAAAAGAAGTAGTTCTTGCTCTTCAAATTCATGGCACACAGAGTTAATTAGTTTTTGCCAAAGTACAGCAGTCAAGGGGGGTAATTTTTCGTGTACGTTTCTGCCTGACAAGGCTGCACCTGTTTGATAGTTGGCATGACTTATGTGGCGTTGTTTTCTTGTCTGTCTGAGGTATGTTCTGTGAAAAGGAAAAGAAGGCTTGGTCTCATGCTTGTAAAGTTATTAATTCCATCCTGCCCGCAGCAACAGTTTTCAAGCAAATTTTTTATGTTTTCGTTTCTTGTGTTCTTGGTTCTCGTTAGTGTGAATTAGTCGACTGTGGTTGTTATCCAGTTGTTGTTCTTCAGTGTGTTTGAAATGCAGTTTTATAAAGTTTGTGTGTGTGTCTGTGTGTGAATGGGTGGAGAGAAGAAAGAGAGAGTGAGAGGCATACATACAGACAGAGACAGAAAACATGACGAACTCAAGAGATGAATAGAGACATAGGGAGGATAAGATGTATAATGATAACAGTAAAATTGATAATGCTTCATCTCCTGTCGACCCGTTTCCTTCATCTCCTGCAATCACAAGGTGCATGGAAGCCTCTCTCTCTCTCTCTCTCTCTCTCTCTCTCTCTCTCTCACCCCACACACCCCCAAAGCAAAAATCCAAGATTCAGAATTGGTATGTCGTCCCTGCGTTCACATTTGTTTTTACGATACTGTTCTGACCCGGACAGAAACAAACTCAACAAATATGTAGTCTAAGACATTTCCTTGCTGTCCAAAGTGTATGCCATCAACCTTGTAAAAGGCCAGAGGCCTCACTTCAGAATAATGTTTAGCTTGGGCTCAGTTTTGAGTTGCCTATAAAAGAAAGATAGAAAAAAAAAGCCCTGTAAATATCAATATGACCATGGAATAAAAGATACCTGCTGATGCTATAATTTCTTTTTAATTTGGAGTTGGAGACATTTCTTATTGATAGTTGTTCTTGTCTTGCAATCTACAGTTGTTGGGGATTTTTTGGTGGTGTTTTTTTTTTGTTGTTGTTGTTTCTTTTGTGTGTTTGTGCATGCGTGCGTGCGTGCGTGTGTGTGTGTGTGTGTTAAAACAAATTTCTCCACTCATAATTCCTGTGATTGCTGGCTGACCTAAGAACACCCGCTTCTCTGTTCTCTCCCCTTGTGTACAGACGAGAAGTGCAAGGACACGTTCTGGAACTGCCGCATCGTGGTCCAGGCCCGGCTCTGCCACTACGATTACTACAGACAGGTCTGCTGCGCCGCTTGCCTCAAGCTGAAGTGAACCTCGAGCTGAACTTTGGGACACAGGCACAGAGGGAGAGGGAGAGAGAGAGAGGCTGCATTCCAGTGTATTAGTGACCAACTGACAGCAAGATTCGCCGCCCGCGGCCGACGCCTGAAGAATCCCGCTTGCACACACCGGCTTACTCGCGTGCGTGCGTTAGGATGCATACACACGCATACGCACACACACACACACACACACACACACACACACACACACACACACACGAATGCTAGCACAGACAGACAGACACGCACACACACACACACACACACACGTACGCACACACATACACTAGCACACGCATGCTTTCTCTCTCTCTCTCTCTCTCTCTCTCTCTCTCTC
>JAAQRG010296455.1:0-2500 GCA_011634625.1 Babylonia areolata
TGTGTGTGTGTGTGTGTGTGTGTGTGTGTGTGTGTGTGTGTGTGTGTGTTGTTGTTGTTGTTGTTGTTGTTGTTTTTGTTGTTGTTCGCAGCAACCCGGTATGTGTCAAAAGTGTGTTTTAACAGGGGCGATAATGCACAGTAACAACGCATATACAGTCCCCTGGTTAACACGCTCACTTTTGTTGCTGTTCGTTTGTTTGCAACGAGTTGGTAAATTTCAACAGTGTGTTTCAATATGAGTGGTAGTATGCAGTGACAATAACAATAGGTACTTTTTCATTGTGTTAGATAGCAAGCCGTGTTTTTGGTGAGGGTTTTTTTCACGAGTCAGTAGGTTTCAAACAGTGTGTTTCAACATGAGCGATTTGATACGCAGTGATAATACAGCTATATTCTCATAGTTTTAGATAGCATGCTGTTGTTCAGTTGTTGTTGTTTTGTTGTTGTTGTTTTGTTGGTGCTGTGTGTGTGTGTGTGTGTGTGTGTGTCTGTGTGTGTGTGTGTGTGTGTGTGTGTGTTTTCATTCGCAGCAAATAAGTAAGTTTCAATAGTGTGAGTTTTCAACAGTTACATTCTCATGGTATCAGAGGCAAGCCTTTTTTTTTTCCCCACACGTCAGTAAGTTTGAACAACGTCTTTCAATAGCAGTAAACACAACAGTGAGAATACAGTTATATTCTCATGGTATTAGACTACAAGCTGATTTTTTCTTTTCTTTTCTTCTTTTTTTTTTTCTTTTTTTTTTCACAACGAATCAAAGTCTCAACAGTATGTTTACTTAAACAGGACTGGTATTTTGGTGTGTGTGTACGTACAAATCCCCACACAAGGCGTTAGATCAGTGACAGGGGAGGGAGGGGGGAGGGGGGAGGGAGGGGGAAGGCGGGGTATTAGGGGCGGGATCATTGTAGAGAAAAACCATAGACCACAACAGAGATGTTCAGAGCCACGGCAAGGGCTAACAGATATCGCCCCCGTTCGCCGTAAGCTTTTGGTCAATACCACAGACCTAGTACAACGCTGCACAATGCAGCGGTGTGATCAATAGTTAAAAAACCAGCATGGGGTTTGGGTCGCTTTTGTAAGGGTACGTTTCGCTCACTCTCTCTCTCTCTCTCTTTCTCTCTCTCTCTCTCCCTGTGTGTGTGTGTGTGTGTGTGTGTGTGATCGTCTGTCTCCGTCTCTCTCTGTTTCTGTCTGTCTCTGTCTCTGTCTGTCTGTCTGTCTACCTCTCTCTCTCCCTCTGTGTGTGTGTGTGTGTGTGTGTGTGTGTGTGTGTGTGCGTGTGGTATCGTCTCTGTCCGTCTCTCTCTGTCTCTGTCTCTTTGTCTGTCTTTCTCTCTCTTCCTCTGTGTGTGTGTGTGTGTGTGTGTGTGTGTCCGTGCTCTCTATCTCTCTCTCTGTCTATCTGCCTGCCCATTCTCTCCCTCTATCAATCTCCCTAAATCTCTCCACCCCTCACTCCTTCTCTCTTTCTTTTACTCAGTGTGTATGTGTGTGTGCGCGCGCGAGCGCGCGTGTATGTGTGTGTGTGTGTGTGTGTGTTTGTGTGTGTGTGTGTGTGTCTGTGATCGTCTCTCTCCGTCTCTCTCTGTTTCTGTCTGTATGTCTGTCTCTCTCCCTGTGTGTGTGTGTGTGTGTGTGTGTGTGTGTGTGTGTGTGTGTGTGTGTGTGTGAGGTAAGGTGGAGGGACTCAGTCATGGTACTCGTGCGTGCGCGTGTGTGAGTATTATATATACACATGTTATATATATAATACATACATTAGATAACCATATATATCTATATCTATCTATATATATAGAGAGAGAGATATATGGGGGGGGGGGGCATTCTACACACACACACACACACACACACACACACACACACACACACACACACATGGATGTTCCCGGAAAAAATACTCCGCGACGGGGAACACTGCGTTCAATAATTCTTTAAACGAGTCTGTCACTGTCACTGAAGGAGTCTGTCACTGTCACTGAAGGAGGAGTCTTTCACTGTCACTGAAGGAGGAGTCTGTCACTGTCACTGAAGGAGGAGTCTGTCACTGTCACTGAAGGGGGAGTCTGTCACTGTCACTGAAGGAGTCTGTCACTGTCACTGAAGGAGGAGTCTGTCACTGTCACTGAAGGAGTCTGTCACTGTCACTGAAGGAGGAGTCTGTCACTGTCACTGAAGGAGGAGTCTGTCACTGTCACTGAAGGAGTCTGTCACTGTCACTGAAGGAGGAGTCTGTCACTGTCACTGAAGGAGGAGTCTGTCACTGTCACGGTCTGTCACTGTCACTGAAGGAGGAGTCTGTCACTGTCACTGAAGGAGGAGTCTGTCACTGTCACTGAAGGAGTCTGTCACTGTCACTGAAGGAGGAGTCTGTCACTGTCACTGAAGGAGTCTGTCACTGTCACTGAAGGAGGAGTCTGTCACTGTCACTGAAGGAGTCTGTCACTGTCACTGAAGGAGGAGTCTGTCACTGTCACTGAAGGAGGAGTCTG
>JAAQRG010296458.1:0-10342 GCA_011634625.1 Babylonia areolata
AGGAAGGGAGAGGGGGTGTATTTGAAGTTGTCACACCAGTATTTGTGCAAGGGGAATCTCCTCAGACTTCAGGATGGAGCAGAGCTTCTGACCATGCAGTGTGTATATAAGTGTGTATATATGTATAGTATGTATTGCACGTGCAACTTGATTGACGCCGCATTCACTGTATGAGTATTGTTATTGTTTTTGTTATTATTATTATTATTATTATTATTATTATGTGTTTCGTATGTAGTACTAAGCATAGTTATGCACCATGTGCATGCTTTGACTACGTTTTTTTTTTACTACACATACAGAGACAGACAAAAAGACAGAGGGAGAGACAAAGTGACAAAGTTACTTATATCGTATGTAATGCCCATCATGTAACGCCCAGCGGACAAGGGGGGCGAGAAGGAACAAAAAAAAAATAATGTGTACACGTCTCATGTTATTTGCATTATCATTTGAACCCCACCCCCCTCAACACACACACACACACATTCTCTCTCTCTCTCTCTTTCTCTCTCTCTCTCTCTCTCACACACACACACACATACACACAGACACACAGACACACACACACACACACACACACACACACACACACACACACTAACACACACTAACACACACACAACACGATCAGACACAATTTAATCAACAAGCGCACACAACTCACACAAGATCGTTTCGTTTCTTTATTTATAGTCTGTTCATCTGAGATGATGATATTAGACTGAAAATAAATGATATTATCATTATTATTATTATTATTTGGATTATTATTTCCATTATAATGATGATTGTTATTATTAATTAGATATCGACATTTCTGTACATTCAAATGAAAAGGGGGGCGGTTGAGGTGGATGGGAGGGTGGGGGGGGGGGGTGCAAGGGGGAGGGGACTAAGAAAGAGAGAGAGAGAGAGAGAGAGAGCAGAATGTGGAAAAGATAAGAGTACAAAATGTAAAACGGAGAGGGTGTCAGTGATTAGAGAAAGAAACAAAAACACCATAATACTGAAAGGATGTGTGTGAGAGGGAGGGCGGGGGTGGGGTGGGGACGGGATTAGGACAAAAAATGAATCAATAATCAAATATTATATGCACTACTTCTGTAGATTATTATTTGAAAAGATCGCGAGCGACAAGTCGCAGCCATCTCGACCACCTCCACCAGCCCTCACACACTCATTATCGTCAATGAAACAAATCGTAGGTTATCACCTATTATTTCCACTGTCCTTTCTTTTACTCCGTTAACGTTGGTCTTGCAATGAATCTCGCGAGTTCCTTTCGTACAACATTTAATGTTCATTTCTGCTTGAAAGGATGTTGGCCACGTTTATTTTTGATCAGGATTATCGGATTAGAACGAGTCCAGTTCAGCTTGAAGCAGTTGTTTCTGATGTCTTTTACAGTACCGTGAGAGAGAGAGAGAGAGAGAGAGAGAGAGAGAGAGAGAGAGCTTGTGTGTGTGTGTGTGTGTGTGTGTGCGTGCGTGCGTGTGTGTGTGCGTGTGTATGTGTGCATGTTATTGGTTTGGACTTTGTGAATGTCGTTGACCAAGACGCGCGATAAGGATCAAAAGTGTGCTTAATTTCATTTGATAATATGTTGTTGTGCTTGGGTTTTTGGTTGTTGTTGTTGTTGTTGTTTGAACATGTTGCATGCAAATAAACTCTACTAGATAGAAATGTGCGATTGGAGTGATTATATTGGTCAGTCACGTTGTTGGTCTTCTGTCCCAGTCTGTGTGTATTTGCCTCTCTCTCTCTCTCTCTTTCTCTGTGTGTGTGTGTGTGTGTGTGTGTGTGTGTGTGTGTGTGTGTGTGTGTGTGTGTGTGATTACACACAGCCTGAATATTTCTTGTCTTCGTTGTCGGCACTATTTCTTTTATTTTTTTTATTTTTTAACTGATGTTGCGAAAATGGACATGCAGCCTGTATACTATATACCATCTCTCGATTTCTTGATTTCTATTTAAAAAAAAAAAAAAAAGAAAAGAAAAAAAAGAGAAAAAAAGTATGCTTATTTTGTTAGCCTCAGTCAATAAAAAAAAAATCATTCTTTCTTTAATTGTCTGTGTGGGTCTATATTTGTGTATGTCTGTCTTTATGTATGTGTGAGTTTTATCTTCAGTTTACCGTCTATTCACTGTAAGTGTTTTTAGACGGAAAGGAGCAAAGAAGTGGATAAAGGAAAGGGAATGCATGTGAATATTAGTGTAAAAAGGTATTCATGTTATGTATCAGAGGAAAAGTATATTATAAGAAAAAGGTCTAAAGAGATTGTGGTGTGTATTGAATGAGGTGTCATGGGAAGGAGAATATGTATATGCATATCAACAAGTATTAATCTATAACAATGTAAATATAAATAACAACATTAATTATAACACATCAAAGGAGGATACCAACTGGACTGGAATTTAAAATTTCCGAAAACATTCTAAGCAATGAATAATCATTCAAAATCTTTTCAGTGGCTAATGAAAAATTGGAAGAAAAGTCATCAACTACATCTTTAGGAATTAACTGTCTTATGCTCGGACAATGAATGAGTAGATGACTTACAGTTATTTGCTTACCGCATATACATTTTATATTTTTAGAAAATTTTGTACGAAAGGCATTTAAACGAATTCTATACATCAGACTTGTAATTTGTCTTGAATGCTGATGTCAAATTTAGAAAAAGTTTGGGATTAGCTGCATTATTTGTGTTTACACAACATTGGTAATATTGATTATTTGAATCTATAAGTAATTTCTTAAATCGTGTGTGTGTGTGTGTGTGTGTGTGTGTGTGTGTGTGTGTGTGTGTGTGTGTTTCTGTTTTTGTCTGTCTGCCTGCCTGTCTGCCTGCCTGTCTGTCTGTCTGTCTCTCTGTCTCTGTCTCTGTCTCTGTCAGTCTCTCTCTTTCACTGTCTTATGTTGTGGCGTACATGCCAATTTCATGCCTGCCAACATTTCCTTCAGATGATGAGCCCTCTTGTGTGGGTGTGTTCTTCTTTTTTTCTTTTTTTTTTTCTTTTTTTTTTTTTACGGAGCTTCCGAGGTCATGAATGAATTATGCAAATAATGAAGGGGTCACAAGTCAAGTGTCAAGAAGCGAGTCTGGCGGACACCACGGTGAACGCAATGCTGGCAGGACACAGTTCGTGCCTCTCGTGTAGTATATAGCGTGCAAAAAAAAAAGCTGCGTGCCTCTTGTGTAATATATAGCGTTCACTAAAAATTGCGTGCCTTTTGTGTAATATATAGCGTTCACCAAAAGTTGCATGCCTCTTGTATGTATATAGCGTTCACAAATAGCTGCGTGCTTCTTGCATAATATACAGCGTTCACAAATAGCTGCGTGCCTCTTGTGCAATATATAGCGTTCACAAAAAGTTGCGTGCCTCTTGTGTAATATATAGCGTTCACAAAAAGTTGCCTGCCTCATGTGTAATGTATAGCGTTCGCAAACAGTTGCGTGCTTCTTGTATAATATATAGCGTTCACAAAATGAAATGTTGCGTGCCTCTTGTATATTATATAGGATTCACAAAAAAGGTGCGTGCCTCTTTATAATACATAGGGTTCACAGAAAGTTGTGTGCCTCTTGCATAATATATAGCGTTCACAAAATGTGGCGTGTCTCTTGCATAATATACAGCTTTCACAAAAAGTTAAAGGACCACGTTGGAAACTTGGCAGTTTTCC
Organism: Babylonia areolata; assembly: GCA_011634625.1. Classification (NCBI taxonomy): domain Eukaryota; kingdom Metazoa; phylum Mollusca; class Gastropoda; order Neogastropoda; family Buccinidae; genus Babylonia; species Babylonia areolata. The sequence continues at coordinate 3,698 of JAAQRG010296458.1, forward strand.
TTCTTGTAGACATGGTGATGAAATAATGCTGAATTTGCGGGCAAACAGCGGTGGATGCAAGCCAATGGAATGAGCATCATTCTAAAGCAGAAATGCTTTTAAAATTTTATTTATTTATTTATTTATTTTATTTTATTTTATTTTATTTTTTGCACGTGAACATTTGTTGTTGTTGTTGTTTACAAATGAAAATCAACACCTATCGTTTATAAACCACTGAATCAGCCACCTGTAAATCTGTGGCTGAAAACATCGATGGGTTCTTCAAGCGCCATTTTATAAGTTGCCGATGTAGCACGCGTACATGAAACAGCCGTTTGTGTGGACAGTGAGAGGACTATCTGTGTGGCCTGTGGCCAGCAAGAGGACTGTCTGTGTGGCCAGCCAGCGAGAGGACTATCTGTGTGGCCAGCGAGAGGACTGTCTGTGTGGCCAGCCAGCGAGAGGACTATCTGTGTTGCCAGCGAGAGGACTATCTGTGTGGCCAGCGAGAGGACTATCTGTGTGGACAGCGAGAGCACTATCTGTGTGGCCAGTGAGAGCACTATCTGTGTGGCCAGCCAGTGAGAGGACTATCTGTGTGGCCAGTGAGAGAACTATCTGTGTGGCCAGCATGCGAGAGGACTATCTGTGTGGCCAGTGAGAGGACTACCTGTGTGGCCAGCCAGCGAGAGGACTATCTGTGTGGCCAGCCAGCGAGAGGACTATCTATGTGGCCAGCCAGCGAGAGGACTATCTGTGTGGCCAGCCAGCGAGAGGACTATCTGTGTGGCCAGCGAGAGGCTCTGTGTGGCCAGTGAGAGGACTATCTGTGTGGCCAGCCAGTGAGAGGACTATCTGTGTGGCCAGCGAGAGGCTCTGTGTGGCCAGTGAGAGGACTATCTGTGTGGCCAGCGAGAGGACTATCTGTGTGGCCAGCGAGATGGCTCTCTGTGTTGCCAGCGAGAGGACTATGTGTGGCCAGCGAGATGGCTATCTATGTGGCCAGTGAGAGGACTATCTGTGTGGCCAGCGAGAGGACTATCTGTGTGGCCAGCGAGAGGACTATGTGTGGCCAGCGAGATGGCTATCTATGTGGCCAGCGAGATGGCTATCTGTGTGGCCAGCGAGAGGACTATCTGTGTGGCCAGTGAGAGGACTATCTGTGTGGCCAGCGAGAGGACTGTGGTCGATCATAGGTAGCCTGTATAAGTTAAATCGCCTCTCGGATTATAAAACATGTTTTGTTTTGTTTTTAACCTACCCGCTTTAATGAAACTATCCTTAACATTTTTTTCTTTTAAAGGCCTGTATCTTCTTTCATTTTATTATCTGCCCTTTAAAATTGTAATTGTGTCTTTTAAGTTAGTTTTTTTTTCCGGAGGGTATTGGGGATACGTTATGTTCTGTGGAACAAGAACGCCATTGTGTGTGTGTGTGTGTGTGTGTGTGTGTGTCTCTGTGTGTGTGTGTGTGTGTGCGTGTGTGTGTGTGTGTGTGTGTGTGTGTGTGACAGAGAGGGAGAGAGAGAATTATGAAGACAATGAACACACACACACACACACACACACACACACACACAGAGAGAGAGAGAGAGAGAGAGAGAGAGAGAGAGAGAGAGAATTATTTATGAACACAACGCAATACAACCAAACACGCAAGGCATACTTTAAGAATTTATTTATTATCGGAGATTTCGCCTTTTGTTTAATACATACTTACACACGTGGGCGCGCCCGCACGCATGCACGCACGTACACACACACACACACACACACACACACACACACAGAGAAACTATTACATATGTTATGTCGAGGCCATTTCCTTTAAACACAGAAAGTATGGTATAAATATAAGAAAACTATTGCCAAATCCATCTCTCTTCATCATTCGCCTCTCTCTCTCTCTCTCTCTCTCTCTCTCTCTCTCTCTCTCTCTCTCTCTCTTTATTCGCCTCATTATTTTTTTTCTCTCGCTCTTTATCATTCGTCTCTCTCTCTCTCCTCTCTCTCTCTCTCTATCATTCACCTATTCTCTCTCTCTTTCTCTCTCTCTTTCGCTCTGTCTCCGACATCCTCATTCAATAATGTCAGTTGATTAATTAGTTAACGTATTTTTTGTTTCTTCCACAACAACACCGTCAAAGTATTGAGGGCAGTGCCTGTTCGAGCCGTGGAACGCTGCTGCTGCAGCTGTTGTAGATGATGATGTGGATGATGATGATGATGATGATGATGGTGATGACGATGATGATGTAGAGCAGTCTCCTTGAGCCCTGCACGTGACGTCGATCCATGCCCGCTTCTTCTCGTGCACGGGCTCGTGTCCGAGTCGTTCTCTTTTCCCTTGTTGGGGCGGAACTCGGCAATAAGACTCTCGAACTCCGTGGAGCCTTTGGGCAATGGCGGGCGCTGAATGGCGGGAAGGTCAGGGGAGGGGGGAGAGAGGGGGGTGGGTTGTGCTGAGGGGTGGTGGGGGTGCTTGGTGGTCTGGCGGGGGGAGGCGGAGGGGGAGGAGGATGGGGAAGGGAGCGGACTGAAGGTGACCTTGGTGGGAGAGCGCGGGGTGGAGGAGGAGGAGGAGGAGGAGGGTGCCATTATGTCGTCTGCTCTGCTGGGATAGTCGACAGATTTCGTGCTGCGCGAGGAAGGCGCGAGATCTGAAAGAGAAGGCATCAAAAGCATTAAAAAAAAAAAAAAATTCTGCATTGCACAGGAATACATCGCGATAGGATTCACTTTCCTCTCACACACAACTCTTGGATATTGATTCAGCTTTTGTACGGTGTCAATAAACGTATAATGTTTGAAGTCATAATGTATTGGAAGTTATACCTGTGTACGAACTATCTCAGCAACAGCATTTGAAATAATAAACTCTGAAATTATACCAGCGATCATGCTAGTGAGTGAATTGACACCAGCGATCATGCTAGTGAGTGAAATTAGACCAGCGAAGCGAACATGCTAGTGAGTGAAATTAGACCAGCGATCATGCTAGTGAGTGAAATTAGACCAGCGATCATGCTAGTGAGTGAAATGACACCAGGGATCATGCTAGTGAGTGAAATGACACCAGCGATCATGCTAGTGAGTGAAATTAGACCAGCGATCATGCTAGTGAGTGAAATGACACCAGCGATCATGCTAGTGAGTGAAATGACACCAGCGATCATGCTAGTGAGTGAAATTAGACCAGCGATCATGCTAGTGAGTGAAATGACACCAGGGATCATGCTAGTGAGTGAAATGACACCAGCGATCATGCTAGTGAGTGAAATGACACCAGCGATCATGCTAGTGAGTGAATTGACACCAGCGATCATGCTAGTGAGTGAATTGACACCAGCGAACATGCTAGTGAGTGAAATGACACCAGCGATCATGCTAGTGAGTGAAATGACACCGGCGATCATGCTAGTGAGTGAAATTAGACCAGCGATCATGCTAGTGAGTGAAATGACACCAGCGAACATGCTAGTGAGTGAAATGACACCAGTACACATGCTAGTGGGCACGAGGGTTGAAATAAAATTTAAAAAAATCTTGAAAACTAAACCAGAGTCCATAATAGTGAGCATAATTATACAATGTTGTTTGACATCATGAAATATGTACGTAGTATATAGTGAGCACAATTAATGTTGAAATCAGAGAGTGTTGGAAATGATGCCAGTGCAAGTACTACTGAGCTCAAGTTTCCAATTATAAATATAAAATGTTGAAACGGTGTGCATACTGGAGAGCACAAAGGTTGAATATATCACAGTTGAAAATTATACATGTGTACATACTAGTGATCACAATTAAGTCTGAAATCATAAAATGTTGGAAATTAAAACAGTGTACAAACATGCTAGTCAGCAAAATTATGGAATCATGAAGTGGACACAAAACCTTATATCGAACCCCTACAACGAATCTAAAATCCAACCACTACAACTACAACTTACGAATCTTTTGTTCCAACAAATAAAGAATTTCTCTTTCTTTGCATCTTTCTTTGGTGATTCCTTTTTCTTTGGGGGGGAGGAGTGTGGGGCGGGGGGGGGGTGGGGGGGACTAAACGGTAGATTTCAATTTAAGAATTTCTTACAAACATTCACAACTCTATGCAAGGATACTTTAGTGTCTCAAAACATACTGTGTTATGATTTTTTCGGTCTTTAGATTAGAGTGTTCAAATGTTGACTATCTTATTGCAGATGTTATTGGTTCCTCGCGAAACGATGAGAAGAATTCCAATCCCTAACATTCTTAGGGTAATCTTTTCGTCTCTGGATGAGTCGTGATGAATATAGCGATGAGTGAGGATACGGGTTAAAGAACTAGCAGAACAACTAATGAATTTCTTAATCGTGTCCAAAAAAACCACCAAACAATGTTTCTTCTAGAGATCAGCATTTAAAAAGAGTAATAATGACGACTACCAATGATTAAATAATAATAATTTAAAAAAATCCAAAAAAATCACACGATTATTAGAATATGTCTTTATTACCAAATGTACCGGGGTCACAAGGAACATTGGCAGTACATAACAAGATACGAACATAAATCGAAAATGATACACTTTATCGTCATCTTTTCAAGTGTTTAACACAATATTTTGTTTTTAAAAAAGCAAAAAAAAAAAAGCAACATACAGTACTACCGTTATTGGTAATGATTCGAACGCTGTGAAAAAAGTGAGTATGATGATGATGATGATGATGATGATGATAATAATAATAATAGGAAAAAGAAGAAGAAGAAGAAGTATGACAGAATGAAAAAAAAAAAAAAAATAATAATAAGGGGGGTGGGGGGGGGGTATCGTGATGATGATATGACGACGACAACGGTTACAATCAATTAAGAAAACAGTAATAGTTGAAAGAGATGAACAAGGACTAACAATAAGAAGGAAAAAAAAAAGATGATAATGTACAAGTTAAATAAAAGAAGAAAAAAAAAAGAAGAAATTTTACTCACCAACACTTTCCAGCAGCCGCAGTGAAACAGGTCTATACTTCAGAGAGAACGAGCAAACACACACACACACACACGCAGAAATACAAGACTGCTGTGAACGATTCGCAACCAACTAGTTGGACACGTGCAGGTGAGACTACCACATGAAGAAGAAGAAGAAGAGGAAGAAGAAGAAGAAGAGAGTCAAGCGTTTCCTTATATATCTTCCTTTCCTCAGGAGATGATTATGATGTCGGAACGTGTGTTTTTCGCTTGTACTGTCCGTGTCTTATGCGGTACCGTTCTCTCTCTGTGTGTCTCTGTCTCTCTCTGTGAACTTTTCTTTTTGTTCGTCTCAGGCAGTACAGGGAGGGAGCAGGCAACAGGCAACAACTGCTGTCTACCTTTATACCTGACTGCTGACCGCTTTTTTTTGGAGGGGGAGGGACGGGGGGCGGGGGCAGGGGGGTGCAGGGGTGATCGAGGAGTATGTCCTTCACACTCCACTCCCCACCACCCGACCCCACCCCACCCGACACCCCTTTACACCCCCGTAGTTTCAACCCTTCTCCTCCCACGCGCCCTTCTCCACCCCCCCACAACCCCCCTCCCCCCCGCATCCCCCAACTGTACCCTCCTTTCCCAGCCCCTCCTTTTTCTCTCTACGACCTCCCCCCACCCCTCCTCCCCACCCCCCACAAAATACTTCAAGCTCTTCGTCGCTCTTCCCTCCCCAACCTAGCCCCCCTGCCCCCCTGGCCCCCCCCCACCAACTCCACCCCTACCCCCACCCTTCACACACCTCCTCCACCCCAACCCCACCCCACCGCACCCCACCGCATACGTGAACACTGAGAAAAAAAAAATCAAGACACTGACCCTGAATACTTACTGTTGGAGGTTAAGTCTTACGTCAGTTCCATAGCTTCAAGTGTGTGGGGGTAGAAGGTACGGTATTTGCAAAGGAATGGGTGTGGCCGGAATGAATTGAGGTTAGTCCGTGCGTACGTAGATACTTAATGTCAATGTGCGCGTAAGAAATCTTGTCATTGATTCGCCAGACTACCAAATATTTATTATTTGTTAATTCTTCTTTCCTTACATGCTGGTTAGTTAAGTTGGTAGGTCAGTTGGTTGGTTTGTTGGTTGGTTGAACGCATGCACGAAAGCACGCACGCACGCACACGAACCCGTACTCTCTCACACACACGCACACATACATACAAACACAAACGCAAACACGCATACAACTACAGACACACACACGCGCGCGCTTTCTTTCTCACCCTTCTGTCTCTGTTCTTCTCTTTCTCTCTGTCTCTGTCTCTCACTCACACGCGCGCGCGCGCGCACACACACACACACACACACACACACACACACACACACACACACACACACACACACACACACACACACACACACACACACACACACACGAAAACATGAAAAAAATGCCGCAATACCCCAGACTTTTATGCCACACTAAAACAAATTTACGATAACACACATAATCCTACCTCACCAAAACACCCTCATACCTGACCAATAGGTGAACAGTACTGATTAATGCGCAGCAGACAAGGTCAATACTTCACTACGGAATTTATTATAACATACGTCATACCTCATGCTTCTGAGTGCACGAAAACAGGAAACACGGACACACACACACACACACACACACACACACACAAAACAAAACAAAACA
>JAAQRG010296470.1:0-10334 GCA_011634625.1 Babylonia areolata
TAATGATGTATCGAATAATGAACGACTTTAATCAACGAAAACAAATCCTACCACGTATGACATTCGAAGGAGTATTACAAGCAAACTGATTAACACATAACACATATTAATCATAAACAGACATTAAAATAAGGAAAGCTGGGCAATCTTTAGTGCGGGCTCTTGGAATATGACACGAAAGAAACAAAGAAAGAAGAGCGGAGACATTCTCAAACTGAATTCTGTCTATTTCTTATTATCATGACGTCGAGCTTATAATACTGAACTTGAACTTGTGGTGCTTGAAGCCTCGTTTGAGGCCTGTTCACAGTCAGTATTTACATACTTCCTGCATTCGTGGCGGTTCAGGTCTTACTTTCCTACAAACATGGCAAACAGGATTATACATCGTCGGTAAGTTTGCCCAGTGGGCTTTGAGTCTGGATTTAAAGCTGCTGACATTTGGCGCTGTTAGTACTTGGTCTGGAAGGTTTTACACGTGTTGATGACACGTTCTGAAAATTATTGCAATAATCATGAATTACAAAATTTCCCTTTATTATGCTTCTTATTGCAGACAATATACTACAGAACTTGTAAGTCGTAACGATATCTAGAATATAAAATCTAAAACTCTTGTTGATGTTTTCACACATATAAAGGGAAATAAACAAAATGCACAGAAAAATAAAGAGTTGTTTTTCTTAGTTAGTGCTAGAGTTACCTGCCGTAACGGTGCTCTTCAACATTTGCAGCAGACTGTGTACAAGATGCGAGGAAATTAAGAGAAAATTATGCGTGATGGTTTGCAGTGTTCAGAAGCTTTATTTTCCACTAAACTCGGCCACAAAATTAACTGCAAGGATGTCATATCTGAGCGAAAGCAGAACAATAAGTGAATCACGTTAGAGTAGGGAAGACGATGTTCGATGAGTAGTTCCAGTGAGTGGCTCGGAACCAACAGCAGAGCAAAATAATCTGAGCCAAACTTCATGACATTTGGTAAATAAATTATTTAAGCGGAGATACTGCCAGACAATCGAGGAATCAAGATTCAGTGAAGGAAATCAAGAGTGAGTCTTTTAATTTCTACATCGCATATTTTATTGTTTTTGGTCGCATTGGATAAGTTGATAGATTAGATGAGTGGGTGCGGTTTTATGTTTATGACTGGCATGATTCAACTTTTTTGTTTTTCACATTTACAACTACAAGTAAGCCTATTTCTAAATGACTCCCGGTAAGACTATTCTACCCCAGCCACCCCCCACCTCAGCCCCATTTTTCATGAAGACTCAGCTGCAGAAAATCAGAAACAGAAGGAAAAAAAAACATACTCATAAAGAAAACATTTTCTTATCCCACCAAAACATGGGGGATGATAGTATCCTAAAGAATCTGCTACTGCCATTTACAGTTTGTGAAATATTAAGGTAGATAACTTAATGTGAAAATATCTAGACAATTCCTAGCTTCTTTTATTGTTGTTGTTTTGTTTGTTTTTTGTTTGTGGCTTTCAGTTTCTTTTTTTTATGGACAACAAGCCAACTTGGCATTATCAGCAATGAAAAGGAGCAATGTGGCAAAGGGAGAGAGTGATGGAGAGGAGTTTGGGAAAAGAAAGTGTGACCTGGACAGATGCATGCAACAGCCTATAAACAAATGTGTGCCCAAAGATAACTATGGTCAACAGGAAGCACTGCAGCCATAACTAACTATGACAAGTAACAATGTTGTGCCTTGTTAGACTGTTGAAGTGGAGCTGCTGCTATGGTTCTACTACAAACACAGTGGGCATACATTACATTTTATAATTTTTGTCAACAGAGTGACCTTTAATTCGGTTGAGGGGGTATTTTACCTTGTCTTTGAATGGAACAGGCATTTCCAACTATATATCCAGCTGACCAACAGTTAAAGTGAAAGTAACTAGAATTAAAAATATGTTCTGTATTATTTCATTTGAGAAATGAATGGCAGTGTTGGCATGAATGCACATTTTAATTATACTTATAGTGATAATAATTTTTCATTTCAGAAATGAATGACAGTATTGACATTGATTTCATCTATGATGATGCGGATAGATACTGTTCAGAAATTGCAGGTATGTATACTCAGTGTATATATATATATGCTGTGCAAAGATTTAAAACAGGAACTTTTGAATACATATGGATCGGAAAATTCAAATGCACAGAGTGTTTGCATGAATACATGTACATGTACATGATTATGTAAATGAACATGAAACTCACACATTCTTCCATTGGTGCTATTGCTACAGCTATACATGTAACAGCAGCTTGAATTTAAAGTACAGCTTCACACACAAAAAACCCAAACAAACCCATTTCAGTCTTGAGACTATTTAGAGAAAAGAACTTAAGCCAAAAATGTTTGCCATTAACTTAAGACACAAAAAGAAAAGCATGCTACATTGAGTCATTGAGTGTGATATTTCAATCGTCAGGCCGTTTGTATGCCAACCACTTCATGTGACAACCATTGCCATTGGAAAATTATTTGTCCAGGAGTTGTAGTGAGACAAAGCATCATTTGCTTATGTGATTTATTCAGTTTGTTGAATAGGATACTGAAAAAACAACAACAACAATAATAGAATAGCATTTACACGCAGTGATTTTGGAGCACATACACATTTAAATGCAAATGTCAAGAAACAAAGTCATTGTTAAATTTTGGGTGGCCTTTAAAATTAAAGTAATAATTGATATTTGTAATTATGATTTGTATCAAAAATTATAATTAATATATTTACTGTGGTAATTTATGCATGCATTGACTTCTTTTTCTATTTGTATAACTCTTAAATCTTTCAACTTGTATTGCTTTCAGATCTTTAAACTGAAATTCTGAATAGTGGAAATTTGTTATTAACATTTTTATTACTAAGTCTCTCTCTCTCTCTCTCTCTCTCTCTCTCTCTCTCTCTCTCTCTCTCTCTAGCGCACATAAAAAGAACCCACGGCAACAAAAGGGTTGTCCCTGGCAAAATTCTGTAGAAAAATCTACTTCAGTAGGAAAACAAAACGCTTTGCAAGCAGAAAACAATACAAAATAATGGGTGGTGCTGTCATTGTACTGACGCACTCTCCCTAAGCAGATCAGCCTGAATTTCAAACAGAAGAATCTGTTGTGACAAAAAGAGTAATACAATACAAAAATTACAATGCAATACAATATATATATATATATATATATATATATATATATATATATATATATAATCTACTTATTATTGAAATAACAGTAAAATTCATTGTAGAAGATTGCATGCCTGTGAGTCTGATAAAAACAGAATCCATCTAATAGAAATTATATCTTCTGTTGTTTTTTTCTACAGAGCTGTACAGCTATACGGAAGACTGTGAATTTGTTCACACACAATGCAGCTATGAAGAGCTGTCCAAAGCACATGGTAATCTTGCTGATTTGTTCACTGTTTATGATGTCTTCTTCCTCAGGTTGGGAAGCCACAGTCAACATACTGATGTGTTTGGTACTTTCTCTTGGAGAGATGCTGTATTTCCCCTGGTGGCAATTTGTTTTTCTTAAAAAAAAAGAAAAAAGTAAATGACAAAATAAAAAGAACACCTAGCCATGCATAATTTATTTTCCTTGAGCTGTTGATTTGGTGTGTTTATCTTGTAATCATGGTATAGATATTGGTTGGTTTGTATTCTGTTATATTGTCAGATTGATTTACCACTTTATGCGTTTCTGTTTTACTTGACAGTGACCTTTTGGTTAGTTTGTAGATTGGTCTGCTTCTTAATGTTCTCTCTTTTGACCAAAGTTGTGGAGGTGATGTAGTAATGTGTATGTGCATACATAGTCATGGTTTTCACGCAACATAGCTCATATCATTCATCAGATCTTCATTGAACCTGGTAACAGTTGCAGTTATGAGGCTGTTTGATTTCAAAATTTTTTGCTGAACGTAATTTCATTATATTTGCATCTGGCATGGAAATATTGAAAAATAGATTTTGTTGCAGGGTATGTGTTTAAGTGTGTACTGATCATATTAAGATTTCCATTTCACAGTCATATATTATTTACTCTGTATTTTCACCTGTGGTTTGAACAGGGTTGCCACGATGGATCACGGCCAGCCAGTCAGAACAGAAACGATTCCTTGTCACTCTGCAGAACATGCTGGAGGTGGCAGAAAAGGAGAGACGCATGGTGGCCATGCAAGCCATTCTCTATCTTGTCCAAGGTGATGACCCCCTTTTGTCTCAAGTGTTTGATTTTGGTTTGGGTGATTTTGGTTGTTGAGTGAGGTCATTTGTCTTCCTTTCCGGTTTCTTTCACATTCTTTTGTCTTTGAGCTTGTTCTGCATTTTCTTGATTTTATATTAGTTGGTTATTTTGTTTTTATTTACCTCCACCTTTCACATCTTGAGTTGTGTTGGATACATTAATTTACAATTACTTATATCTTCGTCCCACCCACCCCACCCACCCACCCCTTTTTTTTTCCTTCCTTCCCCCCCCCCCATCCCCCTCCGCCCCAGCCTTGAGATTTGTCATGCATGTTAGTATTCAAAGCAAAGGGTGTGTCACTCCTTTCTGATTCAGTTGAATGTTGAAATGTTATGCTTTCGTCATCAGTTGCTTCTGCCCCTGAAAACCAAGTATGACTGTGTACATGGTAGAGTTAAAATGGTCATACACGTAAAGGCCCACTTGTGCGTACCAGTAAACGTGAGAGTGGCAGCCCACAAACAGAAAAAAACATATGTCTATATATATATCAGTTGCATCTTCCTCATTAATGTCCACATCTTTGAAACAGTCAAAAGTACTGCTCAAGCGAACTGCAAGATCGATCAGGTTTACCTTTGAATCATATGATGCATGTTTTCTTTTCGATACCATGCTCACTGGTCGCAAGCATCTGAGTTGTTCACTAACGCAAGCAAGAATCCACTGTAGGATGTGCAGCAGACTGACACCTCAAGAGTAGAATAGTTTTTGTTTACATCTGTGTGACAACCTCAGATAACATTCAACTTATTTTTTGATGACACCAGTTTTCTTCCATTTTCTCATCAGTATTTTTCTTTAGCTTGTCCTGCTCTGTGACATATACCAGAAAATTACAATTTTATCCTCTAGTAAGGCGCATACGTGTATAATGGGCAGGATTCAGGTTGAAAAAATATTTCTAGTCACATTTGACCTTATTTTGCTTGTGTGTTATTGTGTTGACAGGTGTATTTGGTGAGGTAGATTCTGAAGAAGAACATCTAGAACAGGTGCAGAAGAATGCTCGCCTGGTGTATGAATTTGGCATCTTCAACTCCTTTGTTGAACTTCTGGGCATGGAACTGGAGTAAGTATCCCTTTGGATTAAAAATTTGAAAACAAACTTTTGTTTGTTTCTTTGTTTTAAAGCAATTAATTTATTACTGTATGATTTTGGCAGATTTTTATGCTATAAAAGACGCTTTCAGTTTTCATTATTTAAAATCTTTAAGCATGTTCTGTAACAAACAGACACAAGAGAAGTTGGGTGGTCATTAACTTCTCTTTTGTTTGAAAAATGTATGCAAACACTGGTGATGACAGTATTGAAATTAAAGTAGATTCATGTTATTGATATGACTTGACTACTGAACATGTTCATTTTTGAAAGTAAAGTATGATTTTTGTTATTGATCAGGCTGTTGATTACTGAACATGTCCGTAGCTGTTATTGTATTGTCATGAATGTTGACATGTGGATGTGATGCAGAAACACTGCGGCAGCAACATCAGCACTGAGAAAGCCAGCAGTGTCTGTAGCAGACAGTAGAGAGCTGAGGTAAGTTGTCATGTTTGCTTGGTTCATCTTAACCCTTTCACCGCCAGTCAGTTTAGAGTGCAAAATTCAGTTGAGCTATAAACACAGAAAATATGGCGTCTAAGAATAGCTGGGGATTACCCCTGCGATGTGTGGAAAGTATGGCCTATCCTACCACCGAAGATTAAAAGCAGTAGATTCATGAATAACAGACCCATGATCTGGTCACCTTTCTGTGGCATGTGTTCTTTACCTAGCTTGTGCATAAATGCGAGTTTGGCGGTGATAGGGTTAAGAGTAACATTCTTGTCTCTGAAAGACTGGAAGAAATTTGACAGGTGTACTCCCTTGAGTATGGTCCCCACCTGTTTGTGCACTGAAAGATTTTGGCATGTTGTGTGTGCATGATCATTATTTCCTGATGAGTGCCTGTGTAATTCCTGAATTTACCAGCCATTCCCTGATGGGAAAAGAAGCTGCTCAGTGTGAAATGAAGACTTGTACTTTATATTCAATCACATTAGTTTTAATGTCTGTATTTAACCCCTTTATGTCCGCTGACAAGTATTCTCATCAGTGAAGGGTTTTTGCCTGACTGAGAAAAGATGGAGGTTACAGGCCAGGATGTCTGTCATGATTCATTATTTGGACTTCTTCCTCTTCTGGTTGCTTTATTTTTGTTCAGCAAAATCCATGACACTACTGGAAAATACACAAGAAGCAGTTCTTACACTTCTTGTGAGTCATATCACACTTATTTCATCAAGTTTCAACAGCAAAGGGATTAATGGGTTCTCAGTAAGAATCAGAAGCAGTGTGCAATCAATACCACCCACAAAAAACCTACTTTTTTAAACTTCAGATAGAAATAAAGAAATTTATTACTATTTGCAAATCATTTTAAATACTCCACTGATTCCTTGACTTTTCATTTCTTTCCCATTTTATGAAGGTTTGTAAATAAACGGCAGATTGAATCAAGTTTGATACATGTATATTTGATCAAGTTTGTGATTGAAATAGCATGGCTTTTCTGTTGTGCAGATGTATTCTGAATGTTCTGTACACTGTGGTTGAGACACTGCGCACACCTAGAGAAGAGGAAAATGACGAGGACAAGCAAGTCAGGGATGCTTTCAAACAAGAAATTGGTGACTGTTTCTCTATATTTATAGTTACTTGGTTATTTGTGAAACATTTAGTTCACATGACATTCTTCACTATCCAGTACCTGTGCAGCATGTATCGAAGACAAATTTGCTCTGAATTGTGAACAGTGTTAACCAGATTGCCAGAGACTTTTGTAAGAAAAAAAGGTACTCTCGCCTTGCCATGGAATTTTGAGGATTCAGAGGTAATAAATTTTGAATAATTCTAGCTCTAAAACTATAGGAGATACAGAATGTTTTTGTGAAGGAAAATGAATGTTTATTCCAAATCCAGGTTTTTTCCCCAATAATTTTGAATCAGTAACTAACCAGGCATGTCAAATCAAAGATATTGATTTTTATGCATTAAAAAAAGTCAGTTTCATCCTCCACAGAATGACACCCAAAAAGAAAACAAGCAATACAGCTGGAAATGGCATGCTTATTTTCTAATTATTCCTTTAAAAGAAAATAAAATGGCTTATAAGTTTATGATAACAATCAGAACAATTTTAATCAAGTAAGTGAATAACTGTTCCAGCAACGGCATACCGTAAAGTTCAGTCTATTGATCGCACTGGTATATAAGCCGCACCGACTAAATTTTTTTTAAAATTTAACTTCATACACACATAAGCCGCACTGACTTATAAGCCGCACTTATTACCGGTACCGGAACACATACCAATACTATGGAAAAGCTGTCAATACTGTAGGTTATGAAATAAACACAAGCGGAAACAACACAGAGAAAAGCAAGGGAAATTTTATTCAACGTCATCCTGCTCACTGAATCCACTGAAATCTTCGTCTTCATTGTCCGAGTTGAAGAGAACCAGCACAGCTTCCTCCGCCATCTTGTCACTGACTTCAGCCTTGTTTTCACTTGATGAACATGAACGCAAGGTGGAGGTCGCTGCTGGTTCGTCGCTTGCACTATCGTCTGCTAGGTTGATCACCTTCAATTTGAAGGCTGCATCATAGGCATTACGTCGCGTTTTTGGCATGATGAGGGTGTGCGCTTGAGCAGAGTAGAAATGAATGCTGATCTGAAGGCTTCAGTGTGTGCGGATTTGATTTTTAAAACGTGAACAGTCAGCACACTAACCTGAAGCTCACCCAAAGATTCATGAACAGAAAACATGATTTTGGTAAGTTGAAGGGCAGCTAAGAATAGACGAGAACGTGACACTCCCGGGATCGTTAAAATCCTCAAATAAGCCACATCATTGTATAAGCTGCAGAGGTTGAAGCAGGGAGAAAAAGTCATGGCTTATAGACCGATCTTTACGATACTTGGGTTCAATCAAAATAAAAAGTCAGCCATGTTCGTAGAAAGTGAGACATCAAGCTTTTCTTACATCTAAGAGCATCCCCATTGGAGGAGAAAGCACTTTGATGATACTCCCTCCTGGTTGTAACTGATCTGATAAAGTGTCAGCTGTGCGTCTGCTTAGCCTCCTCTGTAAATAGATTGGTCAACTGATCAGTGACAAAAAGCGTGAAAAAGTCAAAACATGATTCCTGTCTATCGTATGTCAACCCTAGGTTTCATATAAATCATGGATTATTGGCTGTTGCCATTCCCAGCAGTTGAACACTGTGAAAAGACAGTTGACTGACAGGTTGGTGCCATGCCCCCTTACCCACCTTCTGTCTGGCCTTGGGCCTGTCTTACACCACTCCTCTACCTCTCCTCCTCTACTCATATTACCGTAAAGTTTGGTCTATAAGCCATGACATTAACAGTGAGAATAATGATGATGTTGAGTGCATGGGATTTGTACTAATCCTCTGATCTTCAAAAATAAGGAAACTTTCTTCTCAGAAATCTGTTTCCACTGCTCCCAATGTTCCCAAGAAACCAAAGCACCAATGGAGCACCTGCTTCAAACAGAGCCTTTCCTCTGTTAGAATAGCTGTACACAGCTGCCTTTAATGAAGTTAATTGCAAGGGTTGTGGATGTTTTTTTCAGGTCAGCCAATGCTTGGAGAAGACCCACTGGCCATTGTTCTGTTCACAATGGTGACCAGATTCTGCAGTGGTAGCGCCCCTCACTTTCCCATGAAGAAAGTCTTGCTGCTTCTCTGGAAGGTTACCTTGGTCAGTATGCTAGCTGGGTTTTAGTCCAGCATCCTTTGACATGCCTTGCCCTGTCCTTTAAACACACTCCCCTCCCTGCCGTGAATAAATGACTGAAATCAGAAACAGACCTTGGCTCCTTGTATTTTTAAGGAATAAACTGATATCTGGGCTAATTAAATTTTGAGCATTCCGTTACAACATTGCTATCTCCAATTACACCCATAATTTCAGCCATGTATGCACGCGCACGCGCTCACACACACACACATACACACACATACACACACACACACTCATTCACTCACTCACTCACTCTTTCAGTCACTCAGATGCACAGAAACACGTACAAAGATAGATAAAATTGATAATGAAGCATGTTGTGTAATTTGTGAAAATGATTTTTTTTTTAATGATAATTTTGACTGGCTGTTGTGAATGGAACCCATTACAGCAAGGAGAAGAAGAAATCAAAAAGTTGTCATAGGTACATAGGCAAGGGAGTGCAACCAGTGTTGAATTGCTCAAACAGCAAAGTATCAAAATCCATGTATTTTATTGGATTGAATTTCTCTTTGTCACAACAGATATTTCCTTGTGAAATTCGAGCTGCTGTCCCCAGGGAGAGTATGTCAGTACATTGTTGCACCACTCTTTTTTTCTTTTTTTTTTTTCTTTTTCTTTTTATCTTTCTTTTGTCTGCCTTCAAGTGTATCTGTTCGATTTTTCTGCAGAATGTTGTTGCCATGGGTTCTTTTACATGCGCTAAGTGCATGCTGCACACAGGACCTCAGTTTACCGTCTCATCCGAATGACTAGTGTCCAGACCACCACTCAAGGTCTGGTGAGTGTGGGATTTGATCCTGTGGCCTCAGATTCTCTCGCTTCCGGATGGTTAACACTAGCCCACCACTCTGCTGTCAGATGCAGCCAGGAACAGTAAGTTCAAACAAGTCATTTGCACACATTTCCTTTGTGGGACCTCTTGAACAGAGTATTCTTTTTATTTGCAGCTACAGGTATCTGCAGTCACTAAAGCAGCATTTGACTGCAGTTGGTAGTTGAAGCAGTTGTCCAACAGGTAACAGTGTGGTGAATCCCTGTGCAGTGGAGCAGTTTGTGCATCAGATAATTTCTGCTACTTTCTTTGTTTCTTAATGATAATAATAATGGATACTTATATAGCACACTATCCAGAAATCTGCTCTAGGTGCTTTACAAAAACGCTTTTGTTAACATAAAACATTATATCTATGTTACATACACACACCAAAATGTTGACTCTACACACACACACTGTACATACATT
>JAAQRG010296472.1:0-5000 GCA_011634625.1 Babylonia areolata
GTGTGTGTGTGTGTGTGAGTCAGTCAATCAGTCAGTCAGTCTGTATCTCTCTTTGTCTCTCTCCGTCCGTCTGTCTGTGTCTGTCAGTCTGTCTATCTATGTCTCTCTTTGTCTCCCTGTCTCTGTCTCTCTGTCAATCTGTCTGTCTCTGTCTCTCTGTCTCTGTCTCCCTCCCTCTCTTCTTCGTCGTCTTCTTTTTCTTCTTCTTCTGCTGCTCTCGCTCGCTCTCTCTCTCACTCTCTTTATACACTTTCTCTCCCCCCCCTCCCCCTTTCCCTCTGTTGTTTCACGTCAATGACACAGCAACATTTTGTGTGCAGTTTAGTACGTGAACAGCCTACAAGAAGAAAAAGATGATGGTTGTATTCACCGTTCGCGCTGTCAAAAGAGACACCTTTGTTTATGACTGTGATTTAAAAAAAAAAAGAAAAAAAACAAACAAAAAAACGTGATCAGCTTCAATGAAAGAAAATTTTTCTTTTAGCCACAATTTTAACAAAAAAAAACAAAAACAAAAAAAAACAAAAAAAAACAGACACACAGATAGCTAGCTAGCTATCTAAAGATATATACATACAAGCACGCGCGTGAGCGCGCGCACACGAACACACACACGTCCCATGCGCGCGCACACACGCGAACAGACCGGGAGAGGGCGGTGGGGTGGGGGAAAAGAGAGAAGTGTTTTAAATTTAAAAAAAAAAAAAAAATCGAACACAAACCCCATTCTTAGCGCGTCCTGACCTATACATGAAAGTGCTGCTTCACTTCTACCTGCCCCCACCCCACACATCCCCCTCCTCTTCCTTAAGCCCCACTGCCCCACTTCCCCACCCCCACCCTTTTCACGACTCCTCTTTTACACCGTGTTACACTTAACACGACCTGCCGTAAACTGTTCTTCCTCCAACACAGAATTTTAGCTTTGACAATATTACATTGTGTTGTGTTGTGTTGTGTTGTGTTGTATTGTATATTGTGGAGTTTGTTCTTAAACAATGAGGCCAGGAGATCAAACAAATTTATCGTATTGAATTGTGGAGTATTATATCTAATGAACAATGGGGACAGGAGGTCAAATAGTTATTAACAATTAGTAAAGAGTGGTAACTCACTCCACTTCTCTTTTGGTTTGAAGTTATGTACGTTGTGTGTGTGGAGAGAGTTACCACTCTTTACTATTAATTTTGTTGATGCCATCTAGTGCGCGTTACGTTGCAGTCCGCTGTGTTGTTTTATTGTATTGTATTGTATTGTATTGCATTGTATTGTATTGTATTGAATTGTATTGTATTGTATTGCAGTGTATTGCGTTGCGTTGCGTTGCGTTACGTTGCGATGTAGTGTATTGTACTTTTCCTCTGCCGTCAAGTGTTTCTTGTTGCTGTTGTTGTCGTTTTGTTGTTGTTGTTGTTTTCAAATCAAAGTGGAATTTGTTTACATAATTTTTTTGCCAGCGATAACCCTTTTCTTTTCGCGGGTTCTCTTACGTGCGTTCAGTGGCTGCTACTAACACTCTCTCATCATCCGAATGACTAGCGTCCAGACCACCACTCGAGATCTAGTGGAAGGGGGGAGGGGGAGAGAAAATACTAGCGTGTATGGGATTCGAACCTGTGCGCTAAGATTCTCTCGTTTCCTAGGCGGACGCGTTACCTCAAGGCCATCGCTGCACTGAAAAAGTGGTACCACCGTAGGTGCCAGATTCTCCAGAACCGTGAGCATTAAGGAGTGTTTAGCAGATGTGGTGTAGCGTATATGGATTTTTTTCTATCCGAACGCAGTGATACCTCCTTGAGTAACTGCGCCGAATTGAACGGAACTCGTCGGGCGCAATAGCTGAATGGTTAAAGCGTTGGACTGTCAATCTGAGGGTCCCAGGTTCGAATCACGGTGACGGCGCCTGGTGGGTAAAGGGTGGAGATTTTTACGATCTCCCAGGTCAACATATGTGCAGACCTGCTAGTGCCTGAACCCCCTTCGTGTGTATACGCAAGCAGAAGATCAAACACGCACGTTAAAGATCCTGTAATCCATGTCAGCGTTCGGTGGGTTATGGAAACAAGAACATACCAGCATGCACACCCCCGAAAGCGGAGTATGGCTGCCTACATGGCGGGTTCAAAACGGTCATACACGTAAAAGCCCACTCGCGTATATACGAGTGAACGCGGGAGTTGCAGCCCACGAACGCAGAAGAAGAACGGAGCTCATCCGCCCTTGTGCGATTCATATGAGAGATGATGGCCATTAAGGAGAAGCGTGAGCGAAGGAAGCAGGGTTCAACTTCTGGAGACGTTTTCCCTTGCAACACCTGTGGGAAGTGCTGCGCATCCAGAATCGGCCTCTTCTCCCATATGAGGACACACACCGACAGATAT
Source organism: Babylonia areolata (assembly GCA_011634625.1). Lineage (NCBI taxonomy): Eukaryota > Metazoa > Mollusca > Gastropoda > Neogastropoda > Buccinidae > Babylonia > Babylonia areolata. The sequence continues at coordinate 2,382 of JAAQRG010296472.1, forward strand.
GCCTGCCTGCCTACTCGTCCGTCGGTCCGACGGGAGACTCCAACAGGGGTATCATTGATCTTGATCATCACGACTGCTCTGTGTGTGTGTGTGTGTGTGTGTGTGTGTGTGTGTGTGTGTGTGTGTGTGTGTGTGATTCTGTGTGTGTGATCTGTGTGTGTGTGTGTGTGTGTGTGTGTGTGTGTGTGATTCTGTGTGTGTGATCTGTGTGTGTCTGTGTGTGATTCTGTCTGTGTGTGTGTGTGTGTCTGTGTGTGTGTGTGTGTGTGTGTGTGTGTGTTAATGCGGGTTTATATGTGTTTGTGTGTTATATTTGTATTATTGTGTGTGTGTGTGTGTGTGTGTGTGTGTGTGTGTGTGGTTGTGTAATTGTGAGTTTTTTGTGGGGTTTGTGTGTGTGTGTGTGTGTGTGTGTGTGTGTGTGTGTGTGTGTGTGTGTGTGTGTAGCCATGTTAATTGTTGTAACACGTCTGCCAGGGAAATCAGAGGATCTGATTATTCGGGTTCGAATCCAACGCTCCCCTGAAATTTCTCACCATCCACCAGACCTTGAGTGGTGGTCCAGACGTTAGACCTTCTGATAAACCGATGTCCCGTATGTAGCATGCGCTTAGTTCATGTAAAAGAACCCACGGCGACAAGAGGGATGTCCCTGGCAAATTTCTGTAGATAAGAAGTTCACTTGAACCCTTTCACCGCCAGTCAGTTTAGAGTACAAATTAACCTTGTGCAGGAACCACAGAAAAGATGGTGTCTAAGAATAGCTGGAACTGAAAGTATCTGTCTCTGTTTGTCTTTCTATTTCTATCGGTGGCTCTCCGTCTCTCTCTCTCTCTCTCTCTCTCTCTCTCTCTCTCTCTCTCTCTCTCATCCACTCTCTCACTTACTCACACATACATGCACTCACACATACACATACACGCACATACATACGCATAATTATCCACATACATACACATACATCACGCATCACACCAGAGACGGGACAGACAGAGACAGACACAGAGAGACAGACAGACACAGAGGGAAAGAGAATGTGTGTGTGTGTGTGTGTGTGTGTGTGTGTGTGTGTGTGTGTGTGTCTGTGTGTCTGTGTCTGTGTGTCTGTGGTTGTGTAATTGTGATTTTTTTTGTGGGGTTTGTGTGTGTGTGTGTGTGTGTGCGTGTCTGTGTCTGTGTGTGTGTGTGTGTGTTCGTGACGACTTAATAACAGAACACGAACACTCAAATCAATCACATTGCCATTCAAACCAATCGAACAACTCTTCGATGTAAGTTTGTCCATGCCAATGTTTTTATTTGTGTAATGAACAGACTCAAACAACTATCCGATATAAGTTTGAGTTGCATTAATGAATGCCAATGTTATTTTTGCCTGACTGTGTGAAACGAGCATACTTGTTTTCATGGTCAGTTCATTTCACCTAAACTGGACATCATCCATTCAAACTGAGAAAAGCAAACCAAACCAAAACAAAACAAAAAAGATAAAAAATTTAATTAAAAAAAAAAAAAACCCAAAAAAACCCGTCGATTTCTGTGTGGAACGTAAAGGCAGGACCAGCTTGAGGTGATACATGTCTATATCCACCACCACCTTTGCCTGAAACATAAGATGAACACAGATCAGCATCATCAGCAGCAGCAACAGCAGCAACAGCAATAACAGCAGCAACAGAAGCAACAATGAAAATAACAACAACAACAACAACAACAACAACAAAACAACAGCAGTAGCAGCAGGAACAACAACAACAACAACAGTTTCAACGTTGTTACTGTGCCTCGTCATTGTTACCGTCAACGTCATCATCACCACCATCGCCATTTTCGTTATCATCGTCATCGCCTTCATCATCAACGTCGTCAAATACGGTCCAGCAAAACAATGACAAGACTGTGAAACGTTGCTGAACTGCAGTCTCTTTAGGCTTACTAAACTGTACACGAATCAGCCCCTAACGCCTCCGTCCGCAGTGACTACAAGAGAAGGTCTGTCCCGGGTCGGCTGTTGTATAATGATGATATGGATATTATGGTTTCTCCTGTCAATGGGAAATCATTTACAGCTTAGTCTTTTGTGAAGGACTATGGCTCTCAAATTAGGAGGCAAAATTGCACTGGCTCTTAGTGCTGCAGCCTTGTGGGCTAGTTGGCCTTTGGGAACCACCCCAACTCCAACTGTCCTAAAACCCTCTTGGCCAAGAGAGTGGGGATGTAACTTGGGCAAGACACTCTCCACTATAATCAAAATCTAGCCCAAATAGTCGGAACAGCAGTTGCCTCCTCTGCTGTTCTGATGGTCATAGTCGGACACGACTGACTATCATATGGATACTTATGGCTTACTTAGCTGTACACGAATCAGCCCTCGACGCCTCCCCTCGCCACCATACCCCCTTCCCCCCGCCCTCCCCCCCCCACACACACACACCCCCACCTCCACACACACACACACAAAAGGTAATGACAGTGGCAAATACTATGGCGAAAACGTCAGTGTTACTCCTGTTCGTATTTCTCCAGCCGCTACGAAATTTTCCACTCCTCCTCCTACTCCTACTACTACTACTACCACTACTTCTTTTCAGTTTTCAGTAGTCTGGCTTAGCGAATGAA
>JAAQRG010296472.1:7500-10339 GCA_011634625.1 Babylonia areolata
TAGTACTAGGAGGCGTAGTAGATGTAGTACTAGGAGGCGCAGTAGATGTAGTAGAAGTCGGAGTGGGAGTAGTGCTAAGGGTGGTGGCATTTGTGGTGGCGGTGGTGGTGGTGGTCGTCGTCTTTTTCTTGTAGAAGCCGTGCTTCCTGTGCAAGTAGTAGTAGTACCCATAGCCACGGTAAGAGCCACGTCCATAGCTCGGGTAAGAGCCACGTCCATAGCTCGGGTAAGAGCTACGTCCACGGCTCGGGTAAGAGCTACGTCCATGGCCCTGGTAAGAGCTACCACCATACCCCCGGTTGAGGCCAAGGAAAGAGCTACGCCGCTCCTTACTCTGATCACGGACAAGGAAACCGGCAGACGTCAAAGCCACTACCGTGCCCAGGACCAGTGAAATGACAAGGAGCCTCATCCTCCTTGATTTCTGTGGAGAGACACACACGAAGGAGACAGTTCAGTTCAGTTCAGTTCAGTTCAGTTTGTGTGTGTGTGTGTGTGTGTGTGTGTGTGTGTGTGTGTGTGTGTGTGCGTGCGCGCACAGTTGACTTCATCAAGATTTTGCGTCTTATAAATATTACTAGTAGTAGTAGTAGTATTTTTATGTATAAAAATATATCTATCTTCTTTATTTTTTCTCTCTCTCAAGGCCTGACTAAGCGCGTTGGGTTACGCTGCTGGTCAGGCATCTGCTTGGCAGATGTGGTGTAGCGTATATGGATTTGACCGAACGCAGTAACGCCTCCTTGAGCTACCGATACTGATACTCAGTTCAGTTCAGTTCAGTTCAGTTACTCAAGAAAGCGTCACTTCTGGGATGGGGGTGGGTGGTGGGTGGTGGGGGAGCGGGCGGGTGATGGGGAAGGAGGAGGAGAAGAACAGTGAGGGGGAGAGAGGGGGGGGTGTGGATCGAGAGAGGGAGGGAGAGACAGACAGACAGACAGAGAGAGAGAGAGAGAGAGAGAGTAGAAAGTGCCGTGAGTTAGGCCGAGGACAAAGAAATAAAGGGGTGATGGCGGCTGAGGTGTGTGTGTGTGTTCGGGCAAATCCATATAATCTTCACCAAATCCGCTTAGCAGATGCCTGACCAGCAGCATAACCTAGCGCGCTTCGTCATCAGGCCTTGAAGGACCGGGGGGGAGGGGGAGGGGGGAATGGTGCACAAACAAATAAATTGATACATCATCAGTTTCAGTTTCAGTAGCGCAAGGAGGCGTCACTGCGTTCGGACAAATCCATATACGCTACACCACATCTGCCAAGCAGATGCCTGACCAGCAGCGTAACCCAACGCGCTTAGTCAGGCTTTGAGGGATTTTTTTTTTTAAAGATAAATACATAAAAAAAGGAGTACTACTACTAATAATAATATGTATAAGGCGCAAAAACTTGATGAAGTCAACTATAAGCGTACAAAAGAATTTAAAACATTTAAAAAAAAAAATAAATCGGTAACATAAAAAGTGAGCAGATAGACAATGACATAAAATAAAATGCGGGGAAAAAACAACAACAACAAAAAAACACAGCAACAACAGAATAGATAATTAAACAAATAAAATCAAAAGACAATGACGATAAGAAACCAATAAAACAAATAAGCAAATAAAGGTAACGAACGACAGAAAACAGGCAGAACGACAGAAACAGAAGTGTGAAAGAACGAGGGAAAGAAAAAAAAAAGAAACGAAACAAAAGAAAATGAAACGAAACGAAGTTTTATATGTAACCAGAAAAGATAAGCAATTAACATGCTTTTTTTTTTCTAACCATACCCTGGAGCAAAAAGTAAAAAAAAAAAAAAAAAAAAAAAAGTACAAACGCATAGGGAAAATGATATTACAATGAAATAAAATATAATTAAAAAAAATCTAAGATAGATATTTGTATTTGTATTTCTTTTTATCACAACAGATTTCTCTGTGTGAAATTCGGGCTGCTCTCCCCAGGGAGAGCGCGTCGCTACACTACAGCATCACCTTTTTTTTTTTCTTTTCTTTTTTTTTCTTTTTTTTCCTGCGTGCAGTTTTATTTGTTTTTTCCTATCGAAGTGGATTTTTTTCTACAGGATTTTGCCAGGAATCACCCTTTTGTTGCCGTGGGTTCTTTTACGTGCGCGTAGTGCATGCTGGACACGGGACCTCGGTTTATCGTCTGATCCGAATGACTAGCGTCCAGACCAGCACTCAAGGTCTGTGGAGGGGGAGAAAATATCGGTGGCTGAGCCGTGATTCGAACCAGCGCGCTCAGATTCTCTCACTTTCTAGGCGAATGCGTTACCTCTAGGCCATCTCTCCACATAGAAACAAGAAGCACAAAATCAAACCCAGCAGAAAGACAGAAAGGAAGAAAAGAAAGAATGCTTGACCAAACAAAACGTACGAAATACTGGAACTTATATTCTGGGCTAAGCTCCTTAGTTTACAAACGCAGAATCAAATAATCAAATCAGGCCTACCATATCAGTATCGTTGAAGGAACTACAAATGTAATAAATATCGCACTGAAAAAAAAAGAAAAGAAAAAAAATACGTTTGGAAGCGCGTTATTATAAATTTGATTGAAAGGGGTTCGCATCTTGGGGTAGGTACACGATTGAGGTTTTGGTATTGTACATCTGTATATATGAAGAGGTTCTATGATGCCTTAAAAGAAGTCTACGGCCCCACATCCTCAGGATCATCCCCCCACCTCAGTGCAGATGGGAATACCTTGATCACCGAGAGGGAGAAAATTCTCGAACGCTGGGCAGAGCACTTCAACAGTGTCTTAAATCGCCCTTCCTCCATAAATGATGAAGCCATAGACCGTCTCCCACAATCCCCATCAACGAAGCACTGGA
>JAAQRG010296474.1:0-5000 GCA_011634625.1 Babylonia areolata
TTGTTGCTTGCTATGTTGTTCCAGAAGGAAGTCCTGCATATAATGATAAAATGATTAAAGATGGTGTCTTGATGCTGGAAGAATCATTGTTGAAACATTACGAAACGGATGACGTATATTTTGTGATATTAGGGGATCTGTATGCTAGAACAGGTAATAAACAAGCTGAACCTGAAGTAATTACAAACTGTATTGGTGATGCAAGATACGATAGTATGGATGAAGACATTTGTGCACGCTGTTCTAAAGACGAAACAATATTTAATGATTTTGTGAAAACGTTGTTGGACTTGTGTTTCATGTTTGATTTGGTTATTTTAAATTGTTTTTGTAATGGTGACAGATATGGAGAACATACTTTTGTGTCACCTAATGGATGTAGTGTGATAGATTATTTCCTCATTTCTAGTGATTTGTTATTCTATTTTGATTTACATGTTGGTGATTGTGTGGATTCGTGGCATCTGCCAGTTGAGGTAACTTGGGAAAGGGTCCATAGAAACTCAACGGTTACAAACCAAATGCAAGAGTGTGAAGAAAAAATTGTGTGGTCGGATGAGAATGCTTATCTTTATCAGAGTGAACGTGATAGTGCTGCATTTTATGACAGTTTGCAGAAAGCTTTTCGATTGTTGGATGTTGATCTGAATGATAGTTTAGACCAATTTGTTACTGCTTTGTGTAGAGCTGCTGCATGTATGGTGCGAAAAGTGGGGAATGGAAGGAAAAAGGTGAATGACCGATTTGATGATGAATGTGCACAAAAGAAACAAGAGGTTAAAAGGCTGTTAAAAAGATGTCAGAGGTGTAGAAAAGAAAAGGATAAGATAGAGAAAAGACAAGCGTATGCTGAATCACGAAAAAAATTATGTTAAATTGAGAAAAGCAAAAGAGCGAAAATTCGAGGTTAATAGCTTAAAAAAGCTAAAAGACTCAGTTGATGACTCTAAGACATTTTAGTCAGCAATCAGATCAGTACACAAAAAAAGTTTTGTGTATAACGAAATAACGAAAGAAAAAATAATGGAAGAACAAGCAGGTTTCAGAGCTATTTTTAGTACTGTCGACAAAATATTGACATTGCATGCAATAGTTGAAAAATACCTGCTATGCAATACGAAACTTTATGTTGCTTTCGTGGACTGCAAGAAAGCCTTTGATTATGGAATGTTCTTCGAAGAAGTGGTGTGAGAGGTAAATTATACATGGCTCTCAAAGGTGTTTACAACTCAGTTTGTGCATGTGTGCGTGTGAAGGGTATATACTCAGATTACTTTGATTGTTCAAATGGAGTGAAACAAGGCTGTCTTCTAAGCTCTCAGTTATTTCCCCCTTTTTTTTTTATTAATGAACTGGCTGTGGAACTGTCCAACAGAGGTAGACATGGTATTCAGCTGATACCTGGAGCTGTTGAAATATTTTTTACTTCTGTTTGCTGATGATGCTATTCTTTTATCTGGAACAGTTAAAGGTTTACAGAATCAATTATATGCCTTAGAAGAAGAAGCAGATCGTTTAGGTTTGACAGTGAACTTGGATAAGACTAACATTATGGTTTTTAGAATGGATGGACACTTATCAGTACACGAAAAATGGTATTATGGAAGTTCAGAATTCATATAAATAATTAGGAATGATATTTTCAACAAAATTAAGTTTGAATTATGCATGGGAAGATTCGTGTAGTAAAGGCAAAAAGGACGTCATCGAAATTTTGAAAACTTTAAGAAAGCTCAATGCTTTTAATTGATGTTTGTTTTGGAAACTATTTGACACACAGATAGAACCTTCAATTACATATGCATCTGAAATTTGGGGACTAAAATAATGTGAATTCGCAGATTGAGAAAGTACATACTTATGATATTAAACGTTTTCTTAATGTGCCAATACATTCACCCAACACAGTTTTATACGGATAAACGGGAAGATATCCGTTGTATGTAAAAACGTATGTAAGGTGCATCAAGTACCGGTTGAAACTGTTGAAGCTTCCACAGACACGTCTTTGTAGGCAGGCCTGTGATACGGTGTATGTACAATTAGAGTTAGGGAAAGAAAACTGGGCTTATAGAGTAAAGAAGGCTTTATCAGAACAAGGTTTTGGAATTGTATGGTTGTCACAGGGAGTAGGAAATGAACAGCAGTTTATCTCAGAATCTAAAGACAGACTCATTTGTTCTTTTAAACAAAACTGGCATTCGGATATGGAAAGCAAAGAAAGCTATAGTTTGTTTTTATCATTTACGAATGTATATCAGCCTGAAAAATTTCTAAATATTATTACAGACAAATGGCACAGAATTAGTTATGCAAGGTTTAGATTAAGGACACTTGGTTTTAATGCAAATAAGAAATGGTTTGAACTTGGGACTTCCACAGAACTACCTTGCCCTGCATGTGGATTCCAAATTGATGATGAAAAACATTTTATCTTTCAGTGTAAAGCTTATGAGGTTGTGCGAGAAAAATGTAAACTTTTAAATTCAAATGTAGCTAGAATAGACGATGTTGTTTCTGTTTTATAGTCTGAGGATGATATTGTAATTAGATCCGTTGCTAAGTTCATCGCAGAGGCACAATAAATTAAACAAGGTTTTCGTAACAATAATTAAAACAATGAATTTAAATGTAGTTAACTATGGTTGATGTTGATGCTGAATTGTTCTTAAAGGAAAGTACAGACTACAAGAAATAACGTGCGAATGGATGGTCAAAACACGAAGTATTTCATGTATGTTTTTATTGTTACTTGTTTGATTGTTTGTTTCATTTCTTTGCATACTGTGTTGTAAGTGTGCTGCTATTTTTTATTTATCTTCAGTGTTGATAATTTATTTGATCATTATGGGATATATGATCAGTTGGCATTGAAACAAAATGTTAACCCCCGAACCCCCTTGTCAAAAGACTTTTTGTAGGTAATGACAATAAATAGTTTCAAGTTGCAAGTCTCACACACACACACACACACACACACACACACACACACACACACACACACACACACACACACACACACACACACACACACACACACACACACAGCGCCCATGACTTACAAATCGAACAGGGAAGATATAAAAAGACACCGAAAGAACAAAGACTGTGTGATACTTGTAACATTTTAGAAAATGAGATTCACCTTTTAGACAATTGTGTAAAGAACAATACTTACACAGATTCCTAATCGATATATGTCGTCCAAATGCAAAGCCTAGTGAACTGATCCTTCTAACAGAAATACAGCCAAGGCTGGCGAAATTTGTTCATGAATGTTTCTCTTCTTAATATGCTTATGTTTATGTTTCATTGTGTCTTATAAACTTTAAGGTTTTATGACAATAAAACGTATTCTATTCTATTCTATTCACAGAGAGAGAGAGAGAGAGAGAGAGAGAGAGAGAGAGAGAGAGAGAGATCCAAGTAACCAGTAAGTACCCCAACTACAAACTCAAGCTGTAGCGAAGGAGAAAGTGAACAATCCCATTCCGATGGTTTTGGGACCAAAAACTCGTGGACACTCACTTCCTGGTTGCGTGCATTTCCACTGAACCTCATGCAGGTCACGGCTCCTGGTGGGTAAAAGGTGGAGATTTTTTCCATCTTGCGGGTCAACAGATGTGCAGACGTGCTAGTGCCTGAACCCGCTTCGTGTACACACACAAGTTTCAAGTTTCAAGTTTTAATTATCTTTTCACTCCTACTGGAGTATGGAGGATTACTGCACAATAATCTTTTCATGCCCAGAACAAACATTTCCAAATACACAACAATGTCACATAAAAGTTGAGAAAACACAAATGTCTTTTAACTCCAAAAGTATAGCTAGGCAACATTTGCAAATCTAATCATCTTACTTACACACACACACACACACACACACACACACACACATATATATATATATATATATATACAGAAAGAAGAAACCGCAACAATAACACTTTGGTTTTACCTAAAATTTCGCCTTTATTGGCTTGATCACTGTTACAGCCTCAAGCAATATAATACGCACATAGAAGATCAAATACTACGCACGTCAAAGATCCCATCATCCATGTCCGCGTTCGGTGAGTTATAGAAACAAGAACATAACCGGGAATGCACCCACCCCCTTCCCCGAAATAGGAGCATGACTGCCTACATGGCGGGGTGCGGGGGGAGGGGGTGCGGGGAGATTTGGGGGGGAAAACGGTCATACACGTAAAAAGCCCACTTGTGCATACCAGTGAATGAGGGAATCGCAGCCCACGAAGGAAGAAGAAGAAGACCACTAAGCTATCACCTATCAGGCCTCCGCTTATATATATATATATATATATATATATATATATGTGTGTGTGTGTGTGTGTGTGTGTGTGTGTATACATGTGTATATATGTGTGTATATGTGTGTATATGTATGTATATGTGTATGTATATATATATGCATGTATATGTATGTATATATGTGTGTGTATATGTGTGTGTATGTATATATATATATATATATATATATATGTGTGTGTGTGTGTGTGTGTGTGTATGTTTTGCCATGTCAGTCTTACATATGCATATTTTAGCCATTGTCATGTCAAACTTTGTAGACTTTGTACATATTTTACGACACTTAGTCTTAAATTTCAATTTTTTTAAATTGTGAAGCACGGTGAGCCCCATCTGAGATAGGGGTACTGCGCTATATAAGCCTACATTTTAATTTAATAATTAATGAATAATTTCGTCTACAAAGCTGTGCGACCTTGATCTATATCTGAAGCTTCAAACTGTCATGCTAGCTTTTATTTATTTATTTATTTGTATATTTATTTATTCATTGATGTATCTATTCATTTATTCATCTATTTGCTTATTCATTCATTGTCTCGTTGATGTTGTTCCTGATGGCGATACCTTTTTTCTTTCATTCATTCTTTTTTTTTTTTTTTCTTTCCTGCGGTTTTGTTTTCTTTCTTTTTTTTTCTGTTTATTTTGTTTTGCTTGTTCTTGTCTTTCTT
>JAAQRG010296476.1:0-5000 GCA_011634625.1 Babylonia areolata
AAAAACAAATTACTTAATCGTACATTTATGTATGTGCCAATACACGTACGCACACCATAGTAGTGAAACAACATACAATAGACTATAAGCATACAATGTGACCATCAAGTGTATACAGCTGTACCAGGCTAATCATATAACTAGTGATGTTACGTGTTATTACTATCTATTTTCCTTTTCCTGATATTAACAGCTTCTGCTATGTATTTGGCAAGCAAAATAATAATTTCATCATTTTCAGTGGATAACAGACTAAGCACATCATGTCTTTTCTCAGCAGCAATATGAAAAAGTCGTGTCTTGGCTCTAATGTCTTCATAAGCATTACAATGAAATAAAAAATTATCTTCATCCTCTCTCACATCCTCTATACACACTGTACACATACAATCAGCTAAACCCTCAAGATCAAACCATCTTTTATTAGCTTTTAAACCTAAGGTTCTGTTTCTGAATCTTGCTAGCATACCTCTATGCCATTTATTGGTAACTACTACTAAAAATTTGTCCGGTTATAAAATAGTTTTAAAGGAATAGAACCAAGAATACTTCACATCATCTTCCATTTTAGAATGCCAGTTCTGTTACAAGACGCTATGCGATCTTTAAATTCTGATAGAAACCCTCTTTCATCCCCAACTCCCTGACTCTGCCATACAATACCAAATCCATTTAATGAAAGAACTTGTTTAACTTTACCCACCCAGTTACAATTACCTAACTCAAACTGCTGAAGTAACATGTCATATGTCTGTCTGCAGGGAGCTGAGTAAGTCTTAAGCAATACTTGATGCATTTAACAAAAGTTTTAATATAAAGAGGATACCTTTCCAGAGTCACCGTATGCCATCGTATTAGACGAGTGTAATGGAATATTCATGAATCACTTTATGACAAAGGTGTGTACTTTTTCCATTTCAAGATTTTCTTCAAGGCCCCATACTTCCGCTGCATAAGTTATCACTGGTTGTATTTGAGTATCAAATAACTTCCAAAATAAAGCTGGATCAATTGTTCTCAGTTTCTTAGTAGATTTTAGAATTTGTTACTCCCCTTTTCCCTTTCCTACACATTTCTGACCATCCCGTTTTTAAACTCAACCTAGTCGTAAATACCATTCGTAAATACTTGTATGCGTTGATGACTCGTACTTCTACATTACCATACAACCATTTTTCCCACTGTGATAAATGACCTCCGTTACGAAAAACAATATTTGTCATCCATATTAACAGTTAATTGTAATTTATCTGCTTCGTTTTTTTTAATACATTAAGCTGATTCTGTAATCCAACTACAGTGCTAGAGAGCAAAATCACATCATCTGCAAACATCAACAAAAATATTTCCACAGCACCGGGGATTAACTGAATACCATGCGTACCTTTCTCTGACATTTCAATCGCTAATTCATTTATTAAGAATGCAAATAGTTGAGGACTTAAGAGACAGCCTTGTTTTACCCCACGACGGTAACTATACAAATCAGAATATACTCCCTTTTCGCGCACACATGCCATGACTGAACCCTATATACTTCGCAGTGCATTGTACAGTTTTCCATTGATACCAGTTTTTCTCAAAACATGCCACAACACATTTCTGTTCACGGAGTCAAATGCCTTTTTAAAGTCAACAAAAGCAACATATAACTTAGTATTCTTCATAAGAAATTTTTGAACCAAAGCATATAAAGTAAAAATATGATCTACAGTACTAAATCCTACTCTGAATCCTGCTTGTTCTTCAACAATTATTTCCTCTCTTTCGGCCCACTGGACAAGCCTTCTATTTAAAATATGTGTATATACTTTACTAATTACGCTTGTTAGAGCTACACCCCTATAGTTGTCTGGATTATTAGTGTCTCCTTTCTTATGAATTGGTACAATAATGGATTTACACCAATTTGTCGGAAATAATCCATCATCAAACAATTTGTTAAATAGTGACACAAGAAAATCAAAAACAATTGCATCGACATTCTTCAGCATCTCACCGATTATCTTATCTGGGCCGGCACTTTTTCCATTTTTCAGACTTCTTACACTGACCTTAATTTCATCTATAGTTATAGGATCATTAAACAAAGGTTCATTAAAGATTTCTTCTTCGTCTTCTTCTTCTCCTGTATCTGCGGTGTCTTGCCCCCCATCAAAGGAATTAAATACATGATAAAAATGATCGTACCATTGCTGTGAAGTGATTTCATTATAAATGACTGATTTCCTATTGACTGATCTAATAGTTGCCCAAAACATTTTTTAATCCTTTATTGATTCTTTTAACTGTTGCAGTTTCTTTTCATCAAAATCTTGTTTCTTCTCTTTCCTTAAATTAATATACTGTTTTCTTTCTTCTACATAAATGTTTTTCGCTTCAGCTTTTCCTTCAACTGTTTTAGCTCTTTGAAACTTTTGCAACAATCTCCTTACCTGTCTTTTCTTTTGCCTACATTCATTGTCGAACCATTCGTTAACTGTTTTCTTTTTTCTGCCCACTGCCCTAACCATGCATGCAGCAGCTCCATAAAATGCATTGACAAAGAGCTCAATAGATTTGTTGATATCTGTAGCCAGAGCCTCCATGACTGTATTCATGCACATTTTAAACTCATCAGAAGTTAGTTCATCTTTAAAAGTCTGTATATTTTCCTCTGACCATACCACCCTTTCCTCGCCACATTGTGCTACAAATGGTATAACTTTTTTGTCAGTACATTGTTTCCATGTGAGCTGAACTGTCAGATGCCATGAAAAAAGAGAATCATTTATTTTTAAATCACAGTTTGAAACAATTTCTCTAGACACCAGAAAATAATCGTTAACACTGCATCCATGAGGAGATACAAAAATAAATTCTCCCTTTGAATCAGTAATACAGGATCCATTCATGATGAAAAGATCAAACAAAAAACAAAAATCTAACAAGGATTTGCCAAAACTGTTCACAACTGTATCTTTCGAACAACGCTTTCCACAATCATAATCATCATCATCATTATCATCATCCGTACACTGTATATAACTAACCATTTGTTCCTCTTGGTTTTTCATTACCTGTCCTGGCATTCAAATCTCCACAGACAACAAAATAAACATTATCATTACGAACTGATTCTAAAATATTTTCTTCTAAGATAAGGATTCCATCTTTTAATTGTGTGTGAATGTAAGCTGGCCCACCCTCTGGCACAACATAGCAGGCAACAAGAACAACATCTTTATTAACACCAAACCACCACATTGTCACAATTTAACTTAATTTCTTTAACAAACTGAGCAAATTGCTTTCTTATCAGTAACCCCTCCTGAATGTCTTCCACGAGCTGATAATTTTTTCGCAGGGGCACTGAATTTTATATAATCAATAAAGATTGAACTAAAATCAAATGAATCCTTCACGAACGTTTCTGTCAGACACACGAAATCATAGTTAGTAACAAAATTCACGAAAGAAACGTCTGTAAGTTTGCTGTACAAATTTTCTACATTATAATTCAGAAATGTTAATTCCGACACTTGATGATCAGGCCTGTCCTATTTACAACTGTTCGACCGCAAAGTCCGGCCACTGCTCCCAGCAGGTGACTTGTTCAGATGACGGGGCTGCCCTCTCAAGTAACCATGGATACCTGCTTGCTGTCCACCTCTGCCCGTCAAGCTTGAACCACCAACTGAACGATGCCCCACGCCCAGCCTGCCAACACGCGTGCTGCTGTCACTGCGGGAGTGAGCGCTGTCACCGGTGTCACTTCGGTCAGCTGCACGTGAAGCGGGGTCCGTGTTGTCGTCACGAGTCCGACCTGGTGAGACGCCACTGCCATTGGCTGCAGCCCGGTCATATGGTGGGGAACCCTTTCGACTGACGTCACCAGTGACGATGGGTGGGAATTCCTGGGTGGGGAGAAGGGTGGGGTGACTGTGATCAAGGCCACGGCGGGTGCGGGTGGGGCTAGGGATGGGGGTGGGACTGTTGTTGCTCTGTGGTACAGCACTGGAACCGGCCGTCCCTTCAGCATGATGCCTTGAATCTGGTCTGCGAGGTCCGATCGTCAGCTTTCCTCTCACAAAGAACGCCGCCTTCCCTTCTCTCTTTGCTGCCGCTACCATGCCTGCTTGTCTCCTGGCCAAGTCGTTTGCCACTCTCACCCCTCTATCCTCTAACTTTGTTCTCAACTGTCTGTCTTTGATCAGCATCATTTTGTCTCTCCAACGCTTAAACTTCACTATCATTGTCTTTGGTTCTCCTGGCTTTGCCTGTCCCACTCGATGTGCTCGCACTATGTCTTCTTCTGTCCATTTTCTGTCTTCTACCTTGTTGAGCACCTCACACACTGCTCTGGCACATGAATCATAGTCCTCTTTTTCACTCGGATTTAAGGGAGGAATGCCGAACAATCTAAGGTTGTCTCGCCGCGAAAACTCCTCCAATCTGTCTATCTCATCGTTGATTTTGCACAGTTCTCTACCGTTGATGACATCCTCGCAGCCTCCTCCCTCTCTTCCCTGTTTTCCACATACAAGTCAGTGAGATCAGCAGACACTTCGTCCACCCTGCCCCGCAACTGACTGTTCTCGTGTTCCAGTTTGTCACATCGCAGATTGATTTCTTCACACTTCTCAGCTACTTTTCCTAAATCATGTTTTATGTCACCCAGTTCTTCTCTAATCCCTTGATGCTGTTTTGTTTGTTCCTCTCTGTGTTGTCTCAGTTGTCTAGTCTGTTCCTCAAACTGTGCTTTGAACTGCTGACTTTGGAGTTGGAGAGCCAAACATGACCTGGTTTGATCTCACATATTCCTGACTCACTTCCTCGCCATATGCCATTGTCCCTGTATATATTATTTGGTCGAGTATTGTCCATTGCAAAGGTACATTGTTCATCATATATATGTTCGATGACAAACAGAAGAAAATCTTCACCAATGCAAGAAGCAAAACACATGCTATGAGAATGTCACTGAGTGTCACGTCAACTGTGTCGCCGCTCACCTGTAC
>JAAQRG010296477.1:0-10364 GCA_011634625.1 Babylonia areolata
GTGTGTGTGTGTGTGTGTGTGTGTGTGTGTGTGTGTGTGTGTGTGTGTGTGTGTGTGTGTGTGTGTGTGTGTGTGTGTGTGTGTGTGTGAAATGTATAATGTTTCAGCTAATTTTTTCATGTTTTTGTTGTCTCGAAGAGACTGGATCATTTCGCAAAAAACGCTATTCCCTTTTCCTTGTATTTTGCCTTCTTTTCTTTTTGTCCTCCTTGAACAGTTTCGTTTTCTATGTCGCAACCAAAGGAAGTTTAACAAAAATTAGAAATGATTTATTTTATTTCTTTTTTGGGGGGGTGGGGGTGGGGGCGGGGGGGTTAGCGGGGAGGCATGGGGGGTGTGTGTGTGGTTGTGTGCATTTGACGTGGAACTGCTAAAGGCACACGCGAAGAAAAAGAAGAATAGGCAACAAAAGAACGTGATAAACGTTTCAACCGAATGACTATCATGGGTTAAATCAATTGTGGTGGAAGGAGAATTTCTGAACTAGATTCAAACACTCGACTGTTGGCCACCGTTCTTTCTCTGTCTCTGGACCTTGCGATTGGAATGAACTTCCTCTTTCGCTTCGTCAAGTCTCCACTCTCAGCTCTTTCAAGTCTGGCCTTAAAACCCACCTCTTCCCAAAATAGCCTCCCTTGCCTGCCCTTCCTTGTCTTTAGTTTCTACAGTTTTATAGTTATGCATGCCTGTGAATAACTGGTGCGAAAGCGCTTTGATTTGTCTCTGCACAAGATTCAGCGCTATATAAATACCATTATTATTATTATTATTATCATTATATTATTAGTATTATCATTAACCCCTACAAGCCGCCATTCAATACAATGGTTCTTGTGAAACAATGCCCACGGAACTGTTGAGAGAGCGAGACGGAGCAAAGTCAGAACAAAAACGTTAACAGCAGATACAAAAACGATGGACTGACAACTCTGCAGAATGGACAGGAGAACTGTCTGCAGCTCGCAGTGATCCTGGCTTTGACACACAAACATCGACAGTCCCTGAGGAACCTGTTGAATAGTTCTTCTCTTCACGGGCAGGAAAGAAGAAGAAGAAGAATAGGAAGAAGAAGAAGAAGATGATGATGATGGTGGTGATGATGATTGTGATGATCAAGAAGAAGAAGATGATGATCCTGAAGAAGAAGAAGAAGAAGACGATGATGATGATGATCCAGAAGAAGAAGAAGAAGAAGAAGAAGAAGAAGAAGAAGAAGAAGATGATGATGATGAAAGAAGAAGAAGAAGAAGAAGAAGAAGAAGAAGATGATGATGATGATGATGATGATAATGATGATGACGATGATGATGATGATCAAGAAGAAGAAGAAGAAGACGGAATGAACGAAAGAACGAACGAACGAACGAACAAACGAACGAACGCACGAACGAAAGAGCGAACGAAAAATAATCGACCGCGGAACATGTTGATTTCCAGGTCAGCGCCACGACCACCCAACCACGACTATCAGACTGAAACGACCTGAACTGAAACTGTCGACACTCCACCCCACTCTATCACACTGCGCTAATGGTAAAACAGGCACTCTTTCAGCTCCACCAGACAGGGACCGACTCGTGAAACGAACGTGGGCTTAAGTCACTCTACTTCGTCACACCGACAACTGGTTGAATTAATGACTTTTAAGTAAGGACAAGTTGTTTTTTTCTTTTTCTCTCCTCTCTCTCTCTCTCTCTCTCTCTCTCTCTCTCTCTGTGTCTCTGTCTGTCTATCTCTCTCTCTCTCTCTCTCTCTGGCTACATTTGGATGGTCAATCTCGACATTGTAATTGTATGATGTGTTCGTATTGATATGATGGGTGTTGATGTTGAGGCATAAATAATTATTTCAGGATGTATATGTATTTTAGTATGTTTTTGTATTGATATGATGTGTGTCGATGTTATATGCGTAAATATGTATTATATGATTTATATGTACTTTGTTTTCTGTGCACTGTCCAAACCTTGGAGACGAACGACTGAAAAGAAAGGCACATTACCCCCCCTCCCCCCCCCACACCCCGCCCCCGGACCCCACTCCACCCCCCACCCCTGTCACATGTACGAGGGTCATTCAATAAATAAGGTGAATTTTTCGGTATAAGGACTTCTAATACAGATAGAAGCTTACTTTTAAAAAAAAAAATTTTTTGTTTTACTTCTTTTTCACATGGATTTAATTTGTTTTGCAGATTAAAAAAAAAAACTTTGAGAGTTTTGGCGATTAACAAAGATGGCCGACCAAGAAGCATGCTCCAGGATTGAACAGCGGTCAGTTATCAAGTTTTTGGTTGCTGAAGGGTGCAAACCAGTTGAAATTCATAGGAGAATGTCAACTGTGTATGGTGTCACATGTTTCAGCCGAAAAAATGTCTACAAGTGGGCTAAATTGTTTAAAGAAGGACAGAGCAGTGTTGAGGATGAAGACAGGCCTGGAAGGCCTACAGAAGTGAGGTCTCCTGAGGTGATCGAATCAGTCAATGACCTCATTCAGTCTGACAGAAGGGTGACAGTGGATGACATTGCAAGGACTTTAAGCTTATCTGTTGGGACAGCACACAAAATTGTCCATGATGACCTTGGCTACTCGAAGGTCAGCTGCCGGTGGGTGACGATGAAGTCAAAAGTGTTGTGAGCGACTGGCTGAGACATCAGTCCAAAGATTTTTACGCTGAGGGAATACGGAAGCTTGTGCACAGATGGGAAAAGTGTGTGACAGTGCTGGGAGACTACGTTGAAAATTTTTTTTTTTAAAAAGTAGCTTCTATCCTGTATTAAAGTGTATACCGAAAAATTCACCTTATTTATTGAATGACCCTCGTACTAATGACAAAGTGCCAAAGTGTCGCAAATCTCCTATTGGTTTATGTTGTTTCAATTCTGTGGTTTTTTGGGGGTGTTTGTGTGTGTGTGTGTGTGTGTGTGTGTGTGTGTGTGTGTGTGTGTGTGTGTGTGTGTGTGTGTGTGTGTGTGTATGTGTGTTGTTTTTCCTTCCTGTTCCGTTTTATCTGTTTTGCGCCATTTTGTTTTGATTAGTACCTACTATGTCACTAGAGCTTTTCAGATAATGACATTAAACATTTCAGTGTTCAGTGTTCAGTGTGCTCTCTCCTCTATCAGACTGTCAGCTCAGACTATCAGCTCAACCAGACTGAACAACTGGTGAAACAAAAGATTCTGGTCACTCGATCTACTCTCTCCGTCTATTCACGCATGCTGCTGATTTTAGGCTTTGCATAAATTAACTTGAAAATTTGTTGTTGTTGTTTTAATTTCATTATAAGAGGCACTAAAAGTCAAAGTGATAGCACACCCAAATGAAAAAGAAAAAGATTAAAGAGACCAAAAAAAAAAAAGAAAATAAAAATAAAAATAAAAAACGATGAGACAAATAGAGAGAGAGAGAAAGAGAGAGGAAGACAAAGGGTGATTACAGATATCCGGAGAGAGAGAGAGAGTGAGACAGACAGACAGACAGACAGACAGACAGATACAGAGCGACAGATAGGAAGAGAGAGTGAAAGAGCAGCTTATCATGATCGGTAAAAACCAACATATTCAAAAGAAAACGTCCTTCACAGAGAGAAGACAAAAGAAAGCATTCCGGAATTCCAGAAAGAAAAGAAAAGAAAATAACCACGACAGCTAGATTCGACAAGAAGGTTATCGCTATGAACTGCTGACAGGAAGATCTGACGATCTACTTTTATTTCTTCTTTTTTTTCTTCTTTTTTTTTTGTGCTCTTCTTCTGTCAAATCATCCACACCGTTTCAGTGGCATTATTCCCAAATCTCTTCGTTCAAAATCCCCGAAACACAGCCACTTAACCAGCTTTCGCCCACTACCAGTGCTCATGGAATTACTAATGTTAGATTGCCAGGAGGCCACACAGCAGATGAGACTCTGCAACAGTTGCTGCTGAGTTAGTTCAGTGTTGTTCGGCTATGCTGCGTGATTACGCGGATCATCATCTACAAAGGCCGCTGGAGACAACTATAAGTGTGTAGTCTTTAGTCGCTGAACAAGACTTAGTATGGCCGCAATATCCGAACGGTTAAAGCGTTGGACTTTCAATATAACGGTCCCGGTTTCGATTCTCGGTAACGGCGCCTGGTGGGTAAACGGGGGAGATTTTACCGATCTCCCAAGTCAACATATGTGCAGACCTACTCGATCCTGATCTCCCTACGTGTGTATACGCACGCAAAAGATCATATTCGCACGTCAAAGATTATGTAATGCATGTCAGCGTTCGGTGGGGTATGGAAACAAGAACATACACGGCATGCACCCCCCCCCCTTCCCCCTCCCCCGTCCTCCGCCTTACCGAAATCGGTATATGACTGCCTAAATGGCGGGGGTAGAAACGGCCATATACGTAAAAGCCCAATAGTGTATACGAGTGAACGTGGGTGTCGCAGCCCAAGAGCGAAGAAGAAGGTTCAGTACCAAGCAACTGTAACAGATAGTTTCGTCTCTGCTGCCTGGGTTCGGGAATGGGTGACTGTTTTCTCTCTTCTCTTTGCCTTACTCAGGGTATTCCATTCCCAGTACAGAAATCGTGGATGTTTTTGTTTTTTTTAAAACACTACCAGCCGTGAAAGATGAAGCCTTGCCGGTTGCCTTTGTTGTCTGACTTTGTATCAGTTTGCCTTTGTTGTCTGACTTTGTATCAGTCTGGCGGCGTATCTCACTTCCACTGATGCTACTTCGGGGATTGCGTTCTCAACAGGACGTTGTGGACGTGTCAGATAATCTATGCATAAGATCTCTCTGTTTGATGTAGTGTTGAATTCATAAATTGCTTACGTTACTTACAGGTAGCTTTTTGATATAGAGTATTGGTGGCTCATTTGTACAATTTTATGTCGTTTTTATATACTTTATACCTAATTCTCTTAAATCTTGTGTAGTCTTTAAATAGGTTTTTAATGGTAATTTTCAAACATTCCAAATTCTTCGACGTCCTTGAACAGTCTCCCCATGTAAACCCAAATATCACAAAGATTGATACTTGCAGAGGAATATGAGGTTTGCAGTGTTTATATTACAAAACGGAAATGTGACAGATCGGATACAGACCAGGGACCACAGTGTTATAATTTTGTAGCTGCACATTTAAAACAAAACAAAAACAAAAGGTCGTGTCTCTACATCTGCCAATGATATTTCCTTTTCCTAAATGCCTCCTTTCTGGTCTCTTGTCTTTTGTGGTGACACTATCTAACCTTTTGTGGTGACACTCTCTAACCTTTCTATGCACACCCTTCTTTGTCACTTGTTGCCAGAGATACCTGCAGCTCTATGTCATTCACACTGTATATTAAATGTCTGCACATGTATAACAATGGATTTCTGTATATCTACCTGTGTATGGACAATAAAACGGTCTAGAGCTGGAGTCGTGAGTCTTGGGAGACACTTCCTTCCACGTGAGACGTCCGTGTCCACTTCCGGTAGATCACGTGTCCACCCTTGAAGCATAGGTGAGGTTATTGTTGTGGATATTAACCTCGCCATGCAAAAAAAAAACAACAACCCCAAAACAACAAAACAAACAAAAAAAGCCCTCGAATTCCTCTTGGATTTCTACCCATCAGCTGTGAAAGATTGAGTTCTTCTGGCTCGTCTCCGCTGTCTCACCAGCAGGTGTTCTGTTACTTCCACTCAGTCCGGGTTTTTTTCAATTCTCCAGAGGAAGTTGCTGACGTTTCTATAGCCCCGGCAGTTGGCTCTGCTGTCTGAGCACGTGAAAGTCTGGTGGTGTTCCTTACCTTACTTCTGTTGAAGTCGCAGTGGGTATGGGACTCGACTCTAAAAAACGAAGTTGTTGCGGATGTGAGTCAGACCGTCTGACCTCCTCGCCAAACCATGTTATTGATTCGGTGAAATGTGTGGATGGTAGCTTATATATCAGTTACGTTCTAAAAAGTGGTTTTCAGAGAGAGAGAGAGAGTGCAGTGGTTTCCAGCGTAACGATTGCAGGCCTACATTTGTAGGATAGTAGTTCCAAGTTCCTGTTCCTCGGTGTTTTTGAAAAAAAAAAAAAGAAAACGAAAAAAAAGTTGTATGCTTTGTTTTCCGTTCTTGTATAGGACAGCCTAGCAATGACACATATGCTAGGCTATACACAACATGATTTGATTTGACTTGATGTATAGGTCGTCGTGTTCTCCAAATATTCGAAAACCTTAACAAAAACTTAGTGGATATCACAGACTTGGTAAGGTGCATTCTCTTTACATGACAAAAAAAATCCATCTTCCAAAAGTACTTCCATGATTTGTTGATGTAAAGCTGGCACCACATTTACATCTGTCCATACGACTGCCTCCTTCACACACACACACACACACACACACACACACACCTGTGTTTGTGAGGGGTGGGGGTCGACAGTTTGTTTCTCCACCATAATATTGACCTGCACCTTTGGTAGATGTGAACGTACCACATTATTTTCTGTAAGTCCCATCACATTGAAGGTGCTACCTAGGTAAAACGCAGAACTCAGGGTCTCTCTCTATTTCTCCACACTTCCTGGAGTGCAGGTGCGAACGTTAAACAGAAGACATCTGAAAAGAAGGAAGGACAGAGAGAGAAAAATAACAAAACAAAACGTTTCACGATTCTTCGAAAAAAAAAAGGGTAGAACAGAATACTAGTTGACAAACACGAGGTGATGCATACGTGATGAAACGTTTCTGTTTATGGCTCTCCCCATCTTTGATTTCATGGAAAGTTTGGTATGGCTTTCACATGAACACAAAGTGTTAGTAAGTGAGTGATTGAGTGAGTATGTGTGTGTTTGTTTGTTTGTTTGAGTGAGCCATCCGTGTGTGTCTCTGTGTGTGTGTGTGTGTGTGTGTGTGTGTGAGAGAGAGAGAGAGAGAGAGAGTGTGTGTGTGTGTGTGTGTGTGTGTGTGTGTGTGTGTGCGCGTGTGTGTGAAATACACAAGTGCTGATATCAAAAATTCGTCTTTCTTTTTTTTTTTCTTTTTTTTTTTGTTAAAGATCGGGACACTTGCCTTGTTTTCTTTTAGACTAACGTAACTGCTTGTCCTTTTTCTATAGCTGTAATTCTGTTCTTTTATACGATGGATTCTGTTGCGATGCAATTTGCTGAGAATAAATGAATATATATAATTGTATATATGTGTGTGTGTATATATGTGCATGTGTGTGTGTTTGTGTGTGTGTGTGTGTGTGTGTGTGTGTGTGTATCTGTGTGTCAGTGTGCATGTGTGTGCCTGCCTGCGCATTTTCGTGCAAATATTTACCACACATAAATGCACGTATACATGTGAATAGGCACAAAGTAACATGTTTCTGCCTACGTTAATCTTTTTCTTTTCTTTTCTTTTTTTTCCAATTTCATGCTGTGCGCGCACTGATGTTTACACAACCACACACGTAGGTTTAACTCGAGTGCTTTCTCCATGCATATTTCAAAAGGATCGATGCCTGGGTCTTGTCATTTCAAATCCTTCACTTGTGAAGAATAAAATAAAATAAAATAAAATAAATTAAAAGAAGAATATGAATAATAGGTCTAAAGACGGCAGGTAAAGTCAGGAAAGAATAGAAAGAAAAAGACAGAAAGAATTATACACGAAGCAAAAAAATAAAAAGGGGGATGAGGAGGGGGGTTGGGAGGAGGTTGGGGGGCAGAGCAAGCAGGAAATGCTTGAGGCTTCAGCTCTGCACTTGCCGTGTGGTGGTGGTTTTCACTTCAGTAATTGGAGAGGCCATGAAACTTTGAGCTCCTTGTCAGGTGATTACGACGCTGACTTCTTGTCCCGGGTTTCAGCCCTCCACCACACGGCCTCTCGGCTCCCGTCGTTCTGGGGTTGAGAGTTCGTAACTACAGCCAACACTGTAATACTTCTTCCCTGTCGCCTTCTTCCCTCGGAAAAGATGATTATCAGAATCATATGCAATTTACTGTAAGTGTGATTCCTTCCTTGTTTGGGGTTTGTTGCTTACATGGCATTAGTTAGATAGTTTGTATGATGGTTTCTGTTGTGTTTTTCGCATAAATCAGTGTGTGTGTGTGTGTGTGTGTGTGTGTGTGTGTGTGTGTGTGTGTGTGTGTGTGTGTGTGTGTGTGTGTCCTTCTGTTTATGTCTGTGTGTCTGTATAACAATTAAACCTTTAAGATGAGCATGCGTTGTAAGCCATTTCCATACAAAACGGATGTGTTATAAATCAAAATATGAAATGTGTTGGAGGGCACGTTCACATTGCATGAACAACCCAAATAACCAAACATCATGCCGTCCAAACCCATCAGTTGTCTTTCCCCATGAAAGCCCAAGCTCTAGCGTCCAGCTTTCTTTTCTTTTCATTCTTGTTCTGATGGCACTGTCTGACCTTTCCGTGCACACCCCTCCTCAGCTCCTGCCTCCAGAGAGCCCTGTATACACGACGACTTCCTCCCACGTGACGCGACCATTTATATATATATATATATGTATATATATCCGGTAGGTCACGTGTCAAGAAATACTTGGGTGTGGAGGGAGTGTGTTGGTTGGTCATTTTGCCAAAAGCCAGTTCGTAAAAAAAAAAGAAAAAAAAAAAGAAAGCCCGAGAGGTTTTAACCATTACCTATCAGCTTGAGAAAACAAAAGTGGTCCCTGTTGGCTCTGTCTTCTCTGTCTGGGCAGCGGTAAGTCTGCGCACTTGTCTGCTACTTATGTTATCACTCTCTGGGCTTTGGGTTCTCAGTACGAAGCTGCTGGATGTTTCTACACTCCCAGACCTTGAAAGATGGACCCCCCACACACGTTGTCTCCACAGGCTGGGCGCTTGTAATACGACTGGTAGTGTTTCTTTGTTCTGCTGAAGTCGCTGCTGGTTTTCCATAAGAACGAATTGCGGAAGTATATAAGACAATCTGTGAAGAACGTCTCCAAACTATTAAACTATTGGTGTTCTCCAAACTATTTAACTGTTGGTGTAAGTTCAAGGAAGACAGAACTTGGTTGCTTACAAAAGACTTGCAGACACGATAATGGTAAATCAATGTTGCTCTTTCGTGCAGTTGAAATTTGTGTTGGTTGAATTATTACCCATTTACTTGCAGTTCCTTGCATAACAAGATTTTTTTTGGATAACAACAGGGATGCTTGAAACCACTGGCCTTCAAATACAACACATATTTCGTGGACCATATCTAGCAGTTATAACCCTGTGCATAAAAAAATGAAATGCAGCATGAACACAATCTTTTGGTTATCACAAGTGTGTGAATTTTCTTCTTTTTTTTTTCATTTATGAAATGTAGTATACAAGCAATAAAGTACGGGACATGTTTTATCTATTCTATTCGCTTTGTATTTTGTCTGAAACAAGAAATCAGAACTTCTGATCATAGCAAGGTTCTGTTAGAATCTGACATGCAGTATTCAAGATTTTTTTTGTTTTTGTTTTTTTGCTGGTGTATTTGAAATACTGCTTTTGCATTTGGTATGCAGTCAATGGTAATACGCTTCAATGAATATAAGCTGTGTTGAGTCTGGAACAATATACAAACCAGTTGGCATGTTGACATCTACTAGCCATCTGTGGTGTTTGATACAACAGCAATGATGTTTTGATTATTCTATCTATTTATTTATCTTTTTATATTAAACTTTAGTTTTAGAATAACAGTCAAATTATGTACACAGATGTTATCAATAATTTTAAGGAAAAAAATATATTCGTATACATAAAGAACACTTTTTTATATGGCAGGACTGAAACTGTCATGTGTTTTAAACTGTGGAGGTTTTCATACGCAACAGAATGTAACATATAAAAGGACTGCTCATAATAAAGCACGACCTGTGATTTTTTTTTCTACGGATAAAAACAACCTGAACTGAATCTTGTATCCACCATTAAAAGACCCCCGTTCAGACTTCTGTTTTTGTTGATGTTTTGCTGTTTTGTTGTTGTTGTTGTTGTTGTTGTTGTTTTGTGGCTGCACTCCCTGGCCTTTCCGTGTACATCCCTCCTCAATTCCCGTAACCAGACATCCCTGTGTCCGAGATGACATTTTCCCGTGGCGTGCCTATATATATATATATATATAGTTCTGGTGGGTCACGTGTCCACGCAGTCTTGAACTTTCTTTCATTCACTCTAAACATCTTGATGGGCATTACAGGTCTTGCAAGATACATATATACCTGACACAAAGTTGAATAATAATTAAAAAAAAACACAACAATAATAATAATAAAGAGGCGTCACTTTGTGTACAATATGTACATTTGTATTCGTCACTGTCTTTCTTCCCTCCATCCCTCCCACTATCTCTGTCTGTACCTCTCTCTCTCTTTCTCTCTCTCTCTCTCTCTCTCTCTCTCTCT